>VMDO01004845.1:7380-119277 GCA_007922755.1 Pedetes capensis
ATGCATTTTCTAGACCATTTATATTGACACCATTCTTAGCTTTTTTTTTTTTTTCCATTTTATTTTGATCCGACCTTTGAATAGGATGTTTCCTCCTTATAATTTTGATTCAACTCCCACATATGAGTGAGAACATGTGGTGTTTCTCTTTATTTTTTTTTCTTTATTGATGAGAGGTATAATGGTAATTTAATGTTTTATTTGGACAGAATCTATTGGAAGTTTTTCCCCCTGGAAATTCTAGTATTATTTTTTTCATTGATACTCTGAAATTTTTTAATTATATCTCTTAGTAGGTGTTTTCTTTTTCTTTTTACCATTCTTTATGTTAGGGCCTTTTGAATCTTGATATGACCTTCATCTCTGGGGAATTTTATGTTTGTTAAGCCTTCCCTTTCATCTTCTCTCTTGCATCTTCCTGGAATTCCCATTAGTTGTATGCTAGCTATGTTGGATCTATTTCTGTGTCTAATATCTTTTCTATCATGTTTCCCCCTCTATTCTTTGTTATGTATTTGGAAAGAGGTCCTTAAATTTATTAAACACTTCTTTTGCAATGATGATGATGAAGGAGAAGATGATGATGGTGATGACGGCGGCAATTATATTTTCAGTCTCCAACAGCTTTTTCTTCTCTGAAGGTATTTTTCCAAAGCAAATTCTTTCTTATTTTAAAGATTCTTCCCCATGTTTCTCCAAGTTTTTGTTATTTTTGTTCTTTTCTTGAGATTATCTGTTATATCAACTAATGTATATGCTACATGAATTTAGTACGTGTATTCTACATGAGTATAGTGAATGTATGCATATAAATGCGGGCTGGGATTTAGCTCAGTTGGTAGAGCGCTGCACTGCAGTCTCTGAGGTCCCGAGTTCAATTCCCAGCACTGCAAAAAAGGGAGAAGGACCTGGCAATCCACTCACAAGGCAATCCCGAAACAGTCAGCCATTGAAAACCCTATGAGGGTCGCTATGAGTTGGATACCGACTTGACAGCACCTGACAACAACAATGCATATAAATATAATGCATACATATGTGTATATAGCTATACACATATAGGAGTTTTTATGCTTCACATCTCTTGATAATCCATTTCTCTTTCTCTTAGCCCTGTATTTGCTGCTTTTAAAATTCTATCACTAATGGGTACAAAAGAAGACTCCAGAGGTAAGGAACACCCACTTGTGGATTCAGTCAGCTGAGTAGATTTGGAAATAATAATGAAATTCAAAGAAACAATTCTGTTGTGGTGTGCGTTGTGAGAAGTGTAGATTAACGCGATGAGACCCTTTGCAGAGAAACTTCTACAGCCAACGGGGTGGAGATGATCGTCCAATTTACATACTTGCAATGGTAGTGGAAAGGAAGGGGCAGATGCAAAAGTCACTCCAAGGGCCTAGTGAAAGGGATTTGGATTTGGGTTTATGTGGAGGGCAAGATATAGGAAGGAGTCAGAGTCATGCTACCAGGTTTTGGACCTGAGAAACTAGGAAAAATATGTTGACAATCAGAGAAATAACACCACTACCACAAACAAACAAACAAACAATCAAACAAACAAAAAACCCCAAGGGTGGGAAGACCGTTGACCTAGGAAAAGAGATGAATTTGGTTTTAAACAAGTTGGTTTCTAGTGACATTGGGCCAGCAAATGCCTAATGACTCTCAGACAAGTACAAGTCAGAGCAGAGATGGAGATCTGGGAATTATCCATAAAAAAATCAAAGTGGATGACACTTCTAAGGGGGACTGCAGAGAAAAGCTAAATGAGAACCAGGGCTGTCATTTTTAAAGTTAATTTCTTGCCAGGCACGGTGGCTCACTCTTGTAATCCCAGAGACTTGGGAGTCCAAGGCAGGAGGATCACAGGTCCGAGGCCAGAGCAGCCTGTGTAACTTAGTGAGATGTTGTCTCAGGATAAAAACTAAAAACTGGACTGGGGTGCAGCTCAGTGGTAGAGCACTTGCAAAGCATATGTGAGGCCCTAGGTTCAACCCTCAAGTACTGCAAAAAAAACCCAAAATTAATTATTTAAACCTAGTGTATAAAATAATAGCTTTTATTATAACATTTTCGTGCATGTATATCCTTGTACCTTGGTCACATTTGCTCCCTGTTACCCTCTCTCCTCTCCCCTCCTCCTCACCTTGGTCCCCTTCATTCCCCCAAATAGTTCCCTTCTGCTTTCATGTCTTTTATGTGGTATACATATACATTTAAATCTAGATTCTGCATATGAGGTAAAACATGAAATAATTATCTTTCTATCTTACCTCCCATTACCCTCTCTTATTTCCCCCAGCACCCTCCCATTAGCTTCCTTATCCCCCTAAATTGACTCCTTTCTACTTTCATGCCTTACAAGTATTTTTTTAAATCTAGATTCCACATATGATCGAAAACATGCAATATTTGTCAGGGTCTGGCTTATCTCACTTGACATGATCCTCTTCAATTCTATCCATTTCCCTGCAAATGACATAATTTAATTCTTGTTTATGGCTGAATAAAACTCCGTTGTGTATATGTACCACGTATTCTTTATCCATTCATCTGTTGATGGATATCTAGGCCAATTCCATATCTTGGCTACTATGAATAATGCCACAATAAACATGGATGAACGGGTATCTCAGTGGTATGCTGACTTAGATACTTTGGGTATATACCCAGGAGTGATATAGCTGGGTCATATGGTAGTTCTATTTTTAGGTTTTTGATTTCCATAATGACTGCACTAATTTACATTCCCACCAACCGTGTGTAAAGGTTCCTTTCTCTTCTCATGCTTACCAGGATGTGTTGTTGTTTTCTTAATGGTGGCCATGCTGACTAGGGCAAGATGGAATTTCAGTGTGGTTTTGCTTTTCATTTCTCTGATGGCTAAGGATGTTGACCCTTTTTTTCATATATTTATTGGATATTTGTACTTCTTTTGAGAACTGTCCAATTCATTTGCCCATTTATTGATTGGATGGTTTCGGTTTTTGGTGTTTAATTTTTATAGTTCTTTATACGTGAATCCTATATTGGATGAATAGCTGGAAAAGGTTTTCTCCCATTCTGTAGGCTGCCTGTTCACTCTGTTAATTATTTCCTTTTCTTTACAGAGGCTTTTTAATTTCATGCAATCTCATTTGTCAATTCTTGCTATTGTTTCCTGAGCTATGGGGGTCTTTTTTAGAAAGTCTTTGCCTATGTAGGGCTGAATCGTAAGCATCATCCATACACCCAGGCTTGAAGGAGGTACGGACATCACCAGAGAAGAGAGAAGCACCCAAAAACATGAAAGGAGAAACAGCGCATAATAACATCACTCACAGGAAGAGTGACGGTTTCAGTGTGAGGTAAATGCTTCAGAAGCCATAAAAGTGGCCATGGAGGGACGTTGATGTGTGGCAAAAATAAGCAGAAGACCAAGAGAAAAAAACATTTTTAGAAATCATGTAGTCCAAGCCCTCATTTCACAGATGAGGCCACTGGGCCTCAAAAATATTAATTTAAAACATTAATTATCCTACCTAAGTGACACAGACATTGAGGAACACCAGTGCAATTTTAACTCTGCCTCCTGACCTGCTGTTCTTTCAGCTGACTCAAACCCTGCCATGCTGCCACTTTCCTGACTGACGTATAGTGTCTTTACCATACCGAAGATCTCGAAGACAGAACCATGTTTTTAAAAGGAACTGGATGAGAAAGAACATACAATCTATTAGTGGCCAGAAAACAATGATAAAAGATAATAGTATTATATCATGTTCAGGATGATGCTCTAATGACCGGTTGAAGAAGTCTAGTGATAAGGTAAACATAAACACAACATAGATTTCATTTGTTAATGATTTGTTTTCCTTATTGTGAACAGGCAGATAGCCCTTTAAATGAAGCAAAGAAAATATAGAAAAATATATATAGGAGAATGGATATCACTAAAAATTCCACCACCCATAGACAATTACTCATAACGTGTTTGTGATTTTTCTCATCCTGTGACTACTGGTTCATCCAGCTTAGGTCATTCACAAGAGACAATTTGCCTTCTATTTTTTCTGTTAATATTTTCATACAAACATTTATTGTGGCCAACACTCTTAAATGCCAGCTTTATCTCCACTCTTAGTTTCTCCTTTATTAGCAGAGCCATGAGTTTGTTTAAGGAGCAGTGTATCCAACTAAAATATCCACCTTCCTGGAGCCCTTTGCAGCTAGAGATGGCTGTGTGACCCACTTCTAGCCAGTGGCATATAAGGAAAGGTTGCTGGGGTGGAGGTGGGTAGGAGCCTCTGAGGAAGCTTTCAGCTTGAACGGATCTGACTAACTTGTTATTTTTGGCCTTTTGCCTGTTTCCTCTTAATTCCTGTCTGGTATGCACACATGATACTTAGGTGGTGAAGGGTGAGCAGCGGGTTAACTTTGTCTATGAGGATGAAAGCCATGTACATGTATGTAGATGACGGAGCTGAAGGACTGAACACCTCTAGGTTCTTGTTATAGCACGAAGCACCCATATCAGACATGGACTGCTTTTCTCTACAGTTGTTTATATATAAGGCAAACGCTTTATGTCAGAATTTTATTTAGTTCTGTGTTACTTCCAGCCAAAATCAATTAATACACTTTGTGAGTGAATTTTAAATGTTCTCTCTTTGCATCATAAAGTGCTATGAGCATTTAATTTTCAACTCATGCCACACATTCTCTGCAAAAATATTCTGAGGTAGCTTAGAATAAATGACACAAATAATACAGGTTCATTCAAACCAGGGTTCAGAATAAGAGCTAAATAAGGAAAGAGAAGGGCCTGCAGCTATAGCCCTCTGGTATCTGATCCTATCAGATCTCAGAAGTTAAGCAGGGTCAGACCTGGTTTGTACTTGGATGGGAGACTGTCTGGGAACACCGGATACTGTAGGCTTGGGAGAAGGACCCAGCAACCCACTCCCCAAAATCAATGCACCATTGAAAACCCTGTGAATAGCAGAGAAGTGTTTTGCCTGAGTTGCTATGAGTCAGATACTGACTGGACAGCACCTAACAACAACAAGGAAAGAGAAAGATAGGTGAAGAGAGCTACTGATATTAGATCTAATTTTTGCATCAGCATGTCTCATCCAAACTCTTATTATCTAATACCTGAAGATATCCTATCTTACCAGTTTTTCCTAGCATGTACTTCTAAGAAAAATGTGTCATGTGTATCTAATGAAAATATATTGAAAACTGTCTTTAAAAGCAATTTTTAAGAGAATACAGCAATTTTATCATATATTATCTGATACTAAGTCCCAGTAAAAGACAAAGTTCAAAATAATAAACTATAGTCTATCACCTTATGAAACATATAATCCCAAATTGTCTGCTACTTTCTGTTGTTGTTTTTGTCAAAACAATTGAGAGACAATATCTAAAATGGAAGACAGTTTGAGGGACATGGAGTTTTCATTGCTCTCACAGTCTGTTTTTTCCCTGAATAAGCCAGGTCAAAAGAGAGGTCTCAAACTGGAACATCTTGTCTTGAGCTTTCACAATTACTGTCAGCAGATTTGGCTTTAGACAGTTGGAATAGACTGGACCTTATAACAATCCCATACCGGATCAGGTACCACATTCATTGTCCAGATGTGGTGAGGACATTATATAGCAGTTCTCAGTATTACATATGTAAAGCCAGGCAAAACATTTTTTAATACCTACATGTCAGGAGGGGCTGGGATTTAGCTCAGTTGGTAGAGCGCTGCTCTGCAGTCTCTGAGGTCCTGAGTTTGATTCCTAGCACCACAAAAAATGGGAGAAGGAAAAAAGGGGAGAAGGATGTGGCAATTCACTCCTGAGGCAATCCTGAAATACAATGAGCCATTGAAAACCCTATAAGGGTTGCTGAGTCACACACAACTCCATGGCACCTAACAACAACAACATGTCAGAAAGAGCTTTTCATATACTTGGATTTTTGTTACTTTTTTCTCCTCTTGAAGAATTAGTGTGCTTTCTTCTTTTGGACAACATAGATATATAGCTAATCATAGTTCCTTTTTTCCTTTGATTCCCAAGAAATACAAGCAAATTTGCACCCAACTTTATGTTCATCATTTCTGTGTACTATTCATTTCTATAATTGATTTTATCTATGATTTAAATAAATTATATAATTCAAATGATATATTATAGAAAATGAATTAAACCATAAGTAAAATTGTTTACATTGTAAAAATAGAATTATTTATACCTACATATCAATCTTATCTTCCCTCTGTCTACATTTTTCCTGGATATGAATCTTAAAAGCTTAATTTCATTGTACATAGGTGGTTTCAAACCATTGGCAAAATATAGTGGGGCAGAAATAAATATAAGAATTCAAAGTAATTTGGTTAAGTATGTGTGGTTTTCTGGTAATCTAGTAATTAAAGGATAGAACTAGAGAACCAAGGCATATATAGTTACCATGTACCTCTCAAATATTGGTAACACTAGCTAAGCTTTTGGTTGGGTTCAGATAGCCTACACTTTAAGATTACCGTCAAATGCTGATTAACAGAGAAGAATAATCAATATTGTAGGGAGTCAGCTGTGCCAGATGCAATCCTGAATGCACTAAATGTCTTGCCTATGCTTCACAGCAATTTCCTTCTAAGTCAGGTGCTATTATTATCATCATCTCATCTCTGTTTTGCAGATTGGTAAACAGGGCTTAAGAAGGTCCTGTGGTCACCTGAAAAGATAGCCCTAGATTATTACAGACCAGAGAGGGAAATGGCGAGTTGCTTTTTGCTATTCCAGGGAAATATCCTTGATGGAATTCTCACCAGCATGCATCTTGGGAAGCATCTTTGATCTGCTCAGATATTCCTTGGTTGTTGTTGTTAGGTGCCGTTGAGTCGAGTCCGACTCATAGCGACCCTATGTACAGCAGATCGAAACACTTGCCGATTCTGTGCCAGGCAAACAATCTTATTTATGTTTAAGCCCATTGTTGCAGACACTGTGTCAATCCATCTGGTGGAGCATTTCCCTCTTTTTCGTTGACCTGCCACTCTTCCAAACATGATGTCCTTCTCCAGGGATTGTTCTCTCCTGACTACATGTCCGAAATATGTAAGACGCAGTTTGGCCATTTTTGCTTCCAAGGAGCACTCTGGTTGCACTTCTAGGACAGATTTGTTGGTTCTTTCTTGGTACTAGTTGAAAACCCTAACTTCTGTACTGTTGAGATCACCTTGGCTTGGAAAAACTGGAGAAAAGTGCTAATGATCTTCTCCTCATCTACAATAGCACGTCCTCCTAAGGCCTGTGGAATGTTTGGCTTTGAGCAGGCTTGAGGTCAGGCCTTTGGCAATTTTATTCCCAAACTCACCCTATAGACCAGTCTTAACCAGAAATGTCTGAGGGTACACACAGGCCCTGAAAAGTCATCTTGTCAGACCTCTGTTCCCCAGCAGGAAACTCCTAAACCACGACCACACAGAACGTTCTCAGCTTCTCCAGAGGAAACTTTCTTTCTCTTTTTCTTTTTTTTTCCCTAATAGTTTAAATTTTTTATTTTATCTTTTTCTCCCTTTATTAGTAAATGGTGGTGGGGTACAGAGTAGTACAGCATTGGCCTTTTCCATTTTGCATCCATTATATCACTTCTGGCTACACTTTCATCAACCCACAAGGTTTATGGAGCCTTATGGCTAATATATAGTAAAACTCAAATGTGTATTTGGGTTATATTCCCCTATTTTTCCAATGTACTCATGGAGTTGCATCATTTATATTGAGATTAAAGAGGAAACTTTCAGTGTAGGGACTTTGAAAAAAGTCATGCCATCTATGATATGTGAAATATGGCCATTTTTGTTCCATTTCTGCATGTATACAGTTATCTTTTTCACTATTACACATGCCTGACAGTTCCTAAAAAATTATGCAGAGTCAGCCAGCCAGCCAGGCCACATGAAAAACCTGAATCGTAAGGGCACAGATTCAAAATATAAGAGGAGGCCTTCTAGAGTCAGCCAGGAGGTGAAACTTCAAACAAGATCGTCTCAATGAGCCTGTGTGGAAAAACAATAAAGATTTTTGCATTTCAGTTACAGTGAGGCTGACACAGACAGCCCTGAGTTCCCCTCCCCACCCCCTCCTTCAGGGCTAAGCCAGGTCTCTGGAGCTTGCAAACCTCTAACTAGTAGGTTCTAGCTGTGGTATCAGCCCCTGCCTAGTTCTTTCCCCTGAGGATATAATTGAGTGAATCTCCCTTTTTGTTATTGCATGACAGGTGAGTCTCTGCTTTTCCAATAAGGAGATAAATATCCACAGGCAAATAATCTGGTTGAACAGGAAATAATGCCATTTCTCCAATTTGTTCTTGGCCAAGTTTTATATTTTAAAATAAATATTTGTGAAGGTCAATGTATTAGTGAATGGGTAACTATTAATCAGAGTACCAGAAAGATAATGGCACCAAATCTGACTCCCTCAAAGTGAAGAAAGTAGCAGGCAACATTATTTTCCAGAGTTTGGACCTCTTCTTACTATGGCTCCCAGTTCTGCGTCAGATGATAGAACTTTAACCATTTCCTTGGCATGTTCCCAGATGCATCAGTTAGGCATCCCTGAGAGCATCAGAAAACATGCTTAAGTCCAAATCACAGAGGAACAGGGCATGGAGGAGGAGAGAGAACAAGGGCAAGCACACTGTTGGCATCTGTGCCCTTTGCTGGTGGCCTAGTCACCTGGGGTTCCTGAGGTCCTTTGTTTCTAAGAAAGTTAGGAGGAGTTGGGTGAGAGGAGGCATTAGGGGTGGGGTTTATAGGCTGGACTTGGACCTTCGCTCCCCATTCAGGAGTATGCAGGATGATGGCCTAGTATGGGACCAGGGTCCGGAGAAGAAAATGCCAACCTCCTGAAAGCTCCGCTTTTGAACACTCCCGTAGGGCTCTGCCCAAGTGAACAGCAAGAAAAAGTGCTGAGGCCACATGGCAGAGTGCACCTGAAAGAGCTTCTAGATTACCTCTTTTGTCTCCAAACCAGGAGTACCTTGAGCACAGGGACATGCCACCAGCTCCACAGACACCACATTCTAGTCCTAGTTTGTGTTCTTGGGGAGCTAAGTGGGAGGGTGAGGCATTAACCTAGCATGACCTTTGGCCCCAGTCTGCCTCCCCCTTTCTGTTCTGAAGACCTGCACTGGAGGATTATGGGGTATGGGGATGGCAAAGGGGAGGAAATGCTACCTTGGGTTACAATAGGATGTCAGAGACTGGGAATTCCAGAGGCAGACAGAGATTAAGAGACAGGATATTTATTAGGAGTTAATATCAGTGAAGGCAAAAGAAGGGAAGAAGGACTGATCAGAAGGAGAAGTCAAGTAAATACCATCCTTAAAAAGCCTTGAGCACCTGGGCACAGAGGTACACGCTTGTAATCACAGTGCCGCAGGAGGCAGAGGCAGGAGGCTCACAGGTTGGAGGTCAGAGGCAGCCTGCACAACTTAATGAGACCCTGTCTCAATCTAAAAAATAAAAAGAGGCTGGGGGTGCAGCTCAGTGGCAGAGTGCTTGCAAAGCATACATGAAGCCCCAGGGTTAGCCCTGCAGTATTGCAAAACCAACCAACCAACCAACCAAACAGAAACACCTCAAGTAACCTGGAAGAGAAAGACTTGGAGCAAGAATCGCCCCTCAGAGGTGTGCCGTGTCAGGTGTGAATGCCCGAGTCTTTCTCCCCTGGCTCACTCAATCCCGGGCTGCAGGAAATCTAGAATGGAGCAACCCTGAAGGGACAGGAAATGGTCTGTACCACACTTCTTGCAGTTAGGCAGCCAAGGGTTTCTTGCTGGGGGTTTTGGGAAGGGCTGCACTGTGTGTACAGCAAAAGCAAAGGAAGAGACATTCCAGGCAAAAAACCAGATATGCAAGGGGCTGCAACTGAGTTATTTCTAAACAACCACTGGGGGGGGGGGTCATATTGTGTAAATGTCTTAAATCAGGTAAAATCATCCCTCTATATGCAAAGGAAATTGGTTCTAGGACCCTTGCAGATCCCCAAATCAGTAGATGCTCAAGTTTCTTACATAAAATTGAATATTAGCCAGGCACTATGGCGCACACCTATAATCCCAGTTACTTGAGAGGCTGAGGCACTAGGATGATGAATTTGAGGCCAGAAGCAGCCTGCTCAACTTAGCGTGACCCTGTCTCCAAATAAAAAATTAAAAAAGGGACTGGGGATGCAGCTCAGTGGTAGAGTGCTGGCCTAGGATGTGTGAGGCCTTGGGTTCAACCCCTTAGTTCAGGGGGAAAAAAAAAGAAAAAGAAATAGCATTTGTATATAACCTAAAGACATACTATGGCAGACTTAAAATTTATCATCTATAGATTGTTTATAATACCTAACAACAATGGAATGTAAATGCTATCTAAAGGATTGTTTTACTATATTTAGGATATAATGACAATGAAAAAAGTCTGAACATGTTCAGTATGGGTGCGGTTTTTTCTTTTAATATTTTTGTTTTGCAGTTGGTTGAATCTGAAGATGTAGAACCCACGGATGTGGAGGAGTAACTATATATGCAAATTTGAGATTGCCTGTACCTCAGCTAACAGTTATCATGAATTTAGTTATATTCTACATAGTATTGAAATTTATCCCTGTGGAATTATTTGTGTGGGTTCTAAGCTTGTAATGCTTCTAAATCTTATTACTTTAGTAATGATGCTTAAAGCTTGAAGACTTCCTTTAGCATTTTTCGTACATATAAAATATGATGGAAATTTTCTAGTGTTACAGTAACAGTAATGAGTAACTATCATTTAAGAAGTTAAAAATCTTTATTGCTACCACATGTGTAGATTGAGGCATCCTAGCAGGGCTGGAGGAAACATTTTGAATGTAGTTTTTTTTTTTTATATTAGCTTGATTTAACAATGGAAAATGTTTTCATTTCAAAAGTCAATATAGACATGGCTGTGGAAACTGGGCTGAAAGAAAGGCTGGAATGGGAGATACAGATAGCTATACAAATAGCTATAAAAGATAGCAAAAAGACTCTGGGCCAGAGATCAATTGGAGACAATTTACCATTCCAGGAAAGTTTACCAAAAAAAAAAAAAAAAAAAGCAATACTTTACAGTGGAAAAAGCTCCTTAGTAGGTAGGAGGGTCTTAAAAACTAAGTGAATATGAAAACAGATATGGGACAGAATAGACAACCCAGCTATAAATCTACAGATTTATAGTCAACTGATCTTCAGCAAAAGTGCTAAGAACACAGAATGGGAGATTACAATCTCTTCAACAAATGGTGTTGAGAAAACTGGATATCCACGTGTGGACTTGGACCTTTATTTCCCCCCATATCTAAAAATCAATGCAAAATGGATTAAAGACTTAAATATAAGACCTGATACTATAAAACTACTAGAAGAAAACCTAGAGGAAAATTTTCTTGACACTGGTCTAGACAAAAGTTTTTTGGATATGACCCCCAAAATACAGGCAAAAGTAAACAAAGAGGATTTCATGCAACTAATATCTTCACACAGCAAAGAAAACAATCAGCAGAGGAAGAAACAACCTACGGAATGAAAGAAAATATTTTTGAACTGTACATATAATAAATAGGGTTAATATCCAAACTATATAAGGGATTCAACTCAATAGCAACAAAACACAATCTAATTAAACAGTTGGCTAAGGACTTAAATAGACATTTTTCAAAGAAGACATGTAAACAGATTATTTAAAAATGCTTAGCATCACTAATGATAATGTAAATTAAAACCACAATGAGGTATTATAACACCTGTACAGATAGATGCTATCAAAAAGACAAGAGATTACAAGTATTGGAAACAATGTAGAGAAAAGAACCTGGGCAAACTGCTAGTGGGAATGTAAATTAATTGTTACAGAAAATAGGATGGAGGCTCCTCAAAAAATTAAAAATAGAGCTATCATGTTGCTGTTGTTGTTAGGTACCATCGAGTCAGGTCCAACCCATAGCAATCCTACGTACAACAGAATGAAACACTCCCTGATTCTCTGCCAGGCACATGGTCTTTTTTACGTTTAAGTCCATTGTTGCAGACAATGTGTCAATCCATGTAGTTGAGGGTTTTCCTTTTTTTCATTGCCATGCCACTTTCCCAAATATGATGTCCTTCTCCAGGGATTGGTCCCTCCTCACAACATGTCCAAAATATGTCAGACTCAGTCTAGCCATCCTTGCTTCCAAGGAGCATTCTGGTTGCACTTCTTCTAGGACAGATCTGCTGGTTCTCTTTGCAGTCCAGTGTATATTCAACATTTATCTCCAGCACCATAATTCAAAAGCATCAATTCTCCTATCTCCCTTATCCAATGTCCAGCTTTCACAAACATATTATTCAACTGAAAATGCCATGGCATGAGTCTTCAATGTGACATCTTTACTTTTTAACACTTTAAAGAGGTTTTTTGCAATAGCTTTTCAATAGCATCTTTTGATTTCTTCACAGCTGCTTCCATAGGTAGCAGAGATTGTAGAACCAAGTAAAACAAAATCTTGGATGATCTCAATCTTTTCTCCATTTATCATGAAGTTGCTTATTGGCTTAGTTGTAAGGATTTTTATTTTGTTGATATTGAGATGCAATCCATATTGAAGGCTGTGGTCTTTGATCTTCATCAGTAAATGTTTTAAATCCTCTTCACTTTCAGCAAGCAGAGTTGTGTCATCTGGATAAAACAGGTTGTTAATGAGTCTTCCTCCAATCATGATGCCACATTCTTCTTCATAAAGTCCAGCTTCTCGGATTATTTGCTCAGCATAGAGATTGAAGAGGTTCAGTGGAAGAAAACAGTCATGAAGGACACCTTTCTTGACTTTAAACCAGGCAGTGTTTCCTTGTTCTATTGGAACAACTGCCTCCTGATCCATGTACAGATTCCTCATGAGTACAATTAAGAGCTCTGGTATTCCCATTCTTCTCAATGTTATCCATAATTTGTTATGATCCACATAGTCAAATGCCTTTGCATGGTCAGTAAAATATAGATAGACATCTTTTTGTATTCTTTATTTTTGGCTAATGTCCATCTGACATCAGCAATGATGTCCCTGGTTCCATGAGTAACTTCACTTCTGAATATATACCCAAAGGAGATTAAATCAGTATGTCAAAGAGATATCTGCACTCCTGTGTTCATGACAGCATTATTCATAGTAGTCAATATATGGAAGATGAATGAAGACAATGTGGTATAAATATATAATGTAATGGTATTTAGTCTTTAAAAAAGAAGGAAATCTTGTCATTTACAACGTGATTGAGGCTAGAGCATATTAAGCTAAGTGAAATAAGCCAGACACATAAAGGCAAATACTGCATGATATCATTTATGCACTGTGTATGGAATCTTAAAAAGTTGAATTTACACAAACAGAGGGGATAGGATTAGTTCCATTGGTAGAGTGCTGCTCCATACTTTTAAAAACAGAAGGAGGACATGTCAATCCATTCCTGAAGCAATACTGAAACAATCAGCCACTGAAAACCCTATGAGATTCGCTATGAGTCAGACTCAACTTGATGGCACCTAATAACATATAAGCAGACAGCAGACTGGTTGTTTCTAGGGGCTGGGCATTTGCAGGATTGTTGAGATGTTGATATTGTTGAGATGTCAAATGGTACAAAATTTAAGTTAGACAGAATAAGTTCTACCTGTGGACTATAGTTAATAACAATGTACTGTATATTTGAAAATCACTAAAACAGTATATTTTTTCTTTTTTTCTTTATAAATATTGGTGGAGCACAGAGTAATAAGACTTTTGCTATATACATTATACAACTATTATATCTCTTTTGCATACACATTGATCAATTTACATATTTTACAGAACCATATTTGCCATGTATTATAGTTACATTGTATAGGGAAGAATTGGGAGGAAATTGGCAAAAACTCCCAAGCTGGGAAAATGGCGTTTGAATATCTGGTTTGTAAGTTAGAAATCTAGGGAAAATGAAAGTAACTTGGTTGCATGTTTGTACAAAACCCTTCCTGATTGGACAATTGGACTGAAAGCTGATTGGCTCAGGCCATTCCATGGGCAAACTATATAAAGAGCTGCGCTGCAGCAGCTTGATCTTTTTTTTTGGCACGGCCTTTCTGGCATCCCTTTCTGCGCCTTCTCGCCTGTTCCGGCCCGGACCACAGATGAGGATGAGCCTCTCCCGCTGCTCTCCCCCAACCTTTGATGAGGAAAAAATGCTCTCCCGTCGCAATCCTCAACAAGGAAAAGAACCTGCTCTCCTTCTGATCACCGAGGAAGCGGCAGCTGTCTCCTCCTGACCACCGAGACGACCAACACAGGTGTTTGTCCCTGGAAGGCAAAAGCGCCTGAGGCTTTTCCTTTCTCCCGTCTCCTTGGGGTCCCGAGGGCCACGGGAGTCTGCGCCCCTCACCTGAGGGTCCCGAGTAAATTGTGTTTAGTATCTGTGTGCGCGGCAGCGCAGCCCGTCCGAACCTCCAGGCCGGACCAGGAGGTGCGCGCCCCACATAGATTTGGCGCCCGAATGTGGGGCCCAACAACGTTGTATATTTTGAAATTTTTCTCTCTTCTTTTTCCTCTACTTTATTTCCCCTCCCCTTCCCCTTTTCTCCAACTTCCATTCTCCCCACTTATCCCCTCCCCCATTCTTTCCACTTTACTTATGTTTTCCCTTCTTAGATAAGTATTATTGTATTACTTAGATACTTAGATACTTAGATAAGTATTATTAATAATAAGTAATACTTAGATAGTAATACTTAGATAAGTATTATTGTTCATTTTTATGTTTCTGCATATATATATATAGATATAGATATAGATATAGATATTTTTTTTCTTCCTTTAGGCTAGATTTAGCTCCCACATATGAATGAGAACATATTGTGTTTCTCTTTTTGGGCCTGGGTTAGATCACTTAAGATGATGTTCTCTAGTTCCGTCCATTTTCCTGCAAATGACATAGTTACATTCTTCTTTATTGCTGAGTAATATTCCATTGTGTATATATACCACAATTTTTCTTTTTCTTTCTTTTTTTTTCTTTTTTCTTTTCTTTTCTTTTTTTTTTTTTGTGATACTGGGGGTTGAACCCAGGGCCTCACATTTGCATGCTTGGCAAATGCTATACCACTGAGCTGCACCCGCCAGTCCATCTTTTTTACTTTTTGTGGGCAAGGTCTCGCTAAATTATGCAGACTGCCTCTGGTTTCGAATTTGTGATCCTCCTGCCTCTGCCTCCCAAGTCGCTGGGATTACAGGTGTGCGCCCACCATGCCTGGCCTATACCACAATTGTTCAATCCATTCTTCTGTTGATGGACATCTTGGTTGATTCCATACCCTTGTGATTGTGAAGAATGCTATATTAAATATGGAAGTACAGGTATCTTTGTGGTATGATGACTAATCTTTTAAATGTTCCCACCACAAAACAATGGTAAATATATGAAGTAATGAATATGTTAATTAACTTGGTTCAGCTATGTTGCTACACACACACACACACACACACACACACACACACACACACACGTACACATACACAATGGAATATACCATATATACAGGCCCCAGCTCTTTCCTATGGTTCCCCCAAGAATACTCCAGCACTCCTGGCCCTGACAACCTCCAGGAGTCCAGATCATTCAAAACCCAGTAGCTCTTTTCTGACTCTGTAGTCAAAGGAGTAGGTAAGTTAGCCTCTTCCTCTCTCTCTGGACTTCTGGACTGGGAGTCAGAGCTTGGTCCATTTCAAGCAAGGGGCTAGCCTAGTCCTCTGTATTTGACAACTTCAGCCAACAGTTCAGTGTTCTCCATAGGATTCTATGGAAATTCTCTTGCCCCTAACTGCCTAGTAAACTTGGCGTTAGAAAGTAACATCTTCACCCCTCCCCACAAAGAGATAGAGTCGGAACTCAAAGCTCTGCAGCTCCCTTATCCAAAGAAGTTTCTTCAGCAGTCTCCTCACAACATCCCCTCCACACTTTAATCCTTGCTGTCTGAGTGGGCGAGGGGCTTTAAGAATCACTGAGAACTTCCCTGCTCCCATGGTAAATTCTGCACTTGGTGGTGGGTTGTCTTGTCTCTCACTCACTCTGGTATTGAGGTTGGAACTGTCTACCATCCTCTTGTTCCTGCGTCATCTTGTCTAATCTTATCATTGTCAAGAGTTAGGTGCCATTATCCTTATTTTATACACAAGGACATTGAAACATAGGAGTTACATTGGTTATAAAGCTAGATACCAGATTCAGGTTTTTCTAACTCCGATGTATGTTCTATGACATGACATGCACAGAGAAAGCCCAAAATAATCTATAACCAAATTGTTAGAATAGGAAGGAGAATTTAGCAAGGTTGCAGGATGTAACTTCAATATACAAAAATCAGTTTTATGTCTATAGAAATCAAAAAGTAGAAAATTAAAATTACAGAAATGTCATATAAATTACATTTAAAAAGCCTAAGAATACATCCAGCAAAAGAATCACAAGAGCTTTACATTGGAGCTCCAAAAATTCCTGAAATTAAAGATAATATTTTTTTAAGAATAGTGTGATATCATGTGAATATTAAGACACAAATTTTATACAAACTCATCTATAAATTCGATTTAGTCCAATCACAATCCTAGCATGTTATTTATAAAAATTAACCAGGTTATTTTCAAATTTATATGGAGCAGCTAAGGATGTAATTAAGTGGTAAAGCATTTGCCTAGCATGTGCAAGGCCATGGGCTCCATCCCCAGCACTGTTAAAATAAATTAAAATAAAATAAAATAAAATAAAATAGGGAATGCAGAAGACCTAAATAGCCAAGACGAGCCTAAAGAACTAAATTGGGAGATTGTTGACTCCCAGATATCAATAGTTATAAATTTTGTGCGATTATAGGAGTATGGTAATTATGTACAAATAATTGAAAGGATATATAGAATGCTATTGAGATCTCCACACCAGGAATATGTTTATATGGTTACCTCATTTATGACAGATGACACTATAACTCAACAGAGAACAGACTTTTTTTTCTTCAATAAATAAAGTTTGGTTAAGGAGGTACACACTTGGAAGACAAGAAAGGAACTTTGACCTATATTTCACATAGGATGCAAAAATTAATTCAAGATAGACCTTAAACATAAATATAAAAGATAACACAACAAAATTTCTCTTAAAAACACCAGAGATTCTTTTCATGACTTTGGGGTAAAAATTTCTTAAAAATAAGAAAAATAAAAATTGAATTTGTTGTTATATGTCTGAGGAACATGAGTGCCTATTTTTATAAAATGACGTGTTCAAGAATGATCATAGGAGTATTATTCATAATAGTGAAAAACTAGAAACAACCACCAACAGCATAATAGGTAAATAAATTATGATATAGTTGTATAATGGAATACTATACAGCAATAAAATAATGAACCACTGATATGCCTAAAATATGGGTGAATGTCACATATATAATATTGAGCAAACTGAAGAGAGTATATATTGTATAATTCTGTTTAGACAATGTTCAAACGTGAGACCTTTGAAACACTCATCTATTCTGAGAAAAGTAGTTAACTTTGGGAGAACAGTACTGACTGGAAAGGGGCAAGAGGGAGACTCTGAGAAAATAGCGGCATTCCATTTAGCCTTTAGATGTTTATAGGTGCCATTGGGTGGGCTCCAACTCAGAGTGACCCTATGTACAACAGAACGAAAACTCTATGTAACACTGTGCCTTGCTCGGCATTACTGTCAGTGCCTCTCCAGTTTTTATAGGGTTTTCAATGGCTGATTGTTTTGAGAGTGGGCTACTGGGTCCTTCTTCCAAGCCTACAGTACCTGGTATTCCCAGGCAGCCTCCCATCCAAGAACTAATTAGGCCCGACCTTGCTTAGCGTTTATGGGTTATAGACATATGGAGAAATTTGTAGAGATGACTTACTATTGGTGTATAACTTACGCATATGCAAATCACACCTTAGTTGGAATGAAAATATTAAATGTATTATTTAAAGTCACAGTGTTAGTGCAAGGAATAACTTTTAAAAACAGAAGAAAAAGAGCCATAGTCATGACTAACTTGGGATGAAAAAAATTTACTTTTAATTTTATCCTGTTCTCTGAAATCTGCATTTTGTTTGTTTAACAGTGACTTTTTCATGACACATGAATATTCTTTAATTTTGTATAATGGCCTTTTAAAATTTTATAAACATATTGTATTTGTTATGAGTTTGTCATTTTATAGTACTTTGTTAAAAGTTCTCTCTAAATTGGTAGCTATGTTTTTTGCTTGTTCTCCTTTTCTGTGTTGCATGACTTTCTTAGATGTGCAACTTTTAAAAATTGCAGGGAGAAGTTCTTAAGTAAAGGGGGGTGGAAAAAGACACTTAGAGAAATAGTGCTTAATTTTCTAAGTTAAAAAGAAAAGTCTAGACCTTTTCTTTCTTTTCTTTTTCCTCCCTTCCTCCTCCCGCCCTTTCTTTCTTTTTTATGGTACTGGGGGTTGAACCAAGGGTCTTGCACTTGCATGCTTTGCAAGTGCTGGACCACTGAGCTGCCCCCCTCCCCCAGCCCAGTTTTTAATTTGAGACAGGGTCTTACTAAATTACGTGGACTGCCTCTGATCTCGAACTTGTGATCCTCCTTCCTCTGCCTCCTTAGCCGCTGGGATTACACATGTGCACTACCACACCCAGTCGTCTAGACCAATTTTAAAGAAAACCATCCTGCATTTTCAAAAGAATAGTTGCACCAAATCATGTGTTTTGTGATAAAGAAGCATTGCCTTATTTAGTTGTGGTAGTAAATTAGTTCATATCACTTGTTCTTATTGTTTGGTGCCATTGAGTTGGGTTGGAAATATAGCAACCCTATGTACAACAGAACAAAACACTACCTGACACTGTGCCATGCTTGCCATTATTGTCAGTGCTTCTCTGCTCTTCACAGGATTTTAATAGCAGATTGTTTTTTGGGAGCGGGTTGCTGGATCCATCTCCGAAGCCTACAGCACCCAGTATTCCCAGGTGGTCTCCCATCCGAGGACTAACCAGGCCCTACTCTGCTTCATTTTCGAGATCAGGCGGGATTAGATGCCAGGATGGTATGGCTGTAGACTTCATATCACTAGAGTCTAAGAATCAGTCATTTATTTAAGGTAATTGGATTAAGGATAACATAATTCAACTTAATTCAGCAGCTACTACCTTTATTACAAAGTTGAGAGAATTTTGCTTTATTTGAATATGCTATGATTAAATTTTTTATTACATAAATATTTAGGAAATTAAACTGAAAAATAATAAGTCACTTTTGTGGGACCTGGGAAGCAAATAGTTTTCAAATTTACAATATTGTCATTCCTACATTATGTACCATGGCATTTTGTTTAACATTTATTTTGACGAATAGATTTCTCTTATGTGCCATATTTTTATCAGTAATTTTTTAATGTACAACTTAATGGGTTTCATTATGACATTTCCATACATGCATATCATTGTACATTGCTTGCGACCCCCTCCCCCATCTCCTCCCCCCCATGGTTCCTCTTCTATTTGTATGTATATCTACATAATAGATAGATAGATTGTTGTTGTTATTGTTAGGTGCAGTTGAGTTGTGTCCGACTCATAGTGACCCTCACACGGTTTTCAATGGCTGATTGTTTTGGGATTGCCTTGGGAGTGAATTGCCATGTCCTTCTCCCATTTTTTCGGTGCTGGGAATCAAACCCAGTACCTCAGAGACTGCAGAGCAGTGGTCTACCAACTGAGCTAAATTCCAGCCCAGATAGATAGATAGACGGGGAAAAACATGATATTTCTTTTCCTTTCCCCTACCCATGGCATTTAGTTGCTTTCTACATAAAATTCATTATATTTTTTAAATATTTTCTTCATAAAGACTTTAGTCAATGATGAAAGAAATATATCATTCTCATTCATCTATCCACTTTTTCAGCTCTCTACTGTGGTATTATAGTATGTTGTTGCTGTTGTTAGGTGCTGTCAAGTCGGTATTGGACTCATAGCAACCCTACATACAACAGGTGAAACACTATTGTCAGTGCTTCTCTGCTGTTCATAGGGTTTTCAATGGCAGATTGATTTTTGGGAGTGGGTTGCCGGGTCCTTCTCCTAAGCCTGCAGCACCTGGTGTTCCCAGACTGTCTCCCGTCCAAGTACTAACCAGCCTCGACCCTGCCTAGCTTCCAAGATCTGATGGGATCGGATGCCACAGGGCTACAG
Organism: Pedetes capensis; assembly: GCA_007922755.1. Lineage (NCBI taxonomy): Eukaryota > Metazoa > Chordata > Mammalia > Rodentia > Pedetidae > Pedetes > Pedetes capensis. Next base: position 27,667 of record VMDO01004845.1, read on the forward strand.
CTACAGGCCATATTATAGTATAGTTTTATATGATTTGATTTTTTGTCACGTGGAAAATCTTTCATGTGATGGTTTTCATTGTGGCAGAAGACTACCTTAGAGTCCTCTGAAGCATTCGTATTTATTTATTTCCTCTTCCTCCTCCTCCTCCTTTGCAGGGCTGGGGATTGAATCCAGGGTTTTGCAGATACTAAGCAAGCACTCCACCACCAAGCTGCACCCCCAGCACCTTTTGTGATTTTTATTTTGAGGCAGTGTCTCACTAAGTTGCACAGGCTGCCTCTGACCTCCTACTGGCCATCCTCCTGCTTCTGCCTTCTGAGTCTCTGGGATTACAGGGTTGCGTCTCTGCACCAAGCCTTGAAGCTCCTTAAATAAACATGATTCTGGGCTATGCATCAGGAGTGATAGCATTTGGATTAAGGTGCCGGAGAGTTCTTCTCACAATTTCCAACCAGGTGCAAACTTAGCAGACTCAGGGGCAGTTGAGGGAGGGTAAATGGTGAGAGGGAGTGTAAGTCCGTTTGGCCCGGGCTCAACTGGAAAAATTCCTTCCCACTTAACCACATTCATATTCAATTTTGTAGAAGAACACAGTGTTGAGCAAAGCACATCCTTCTGCAGCCCTGGCTTGACTCTCAGTGTTGGACAGCCATGTCTAGCTCTCGATTGTGCCTCAGTTTATCATCATAAGTTGTCAGTTATCCAAGCATGCCAACCACTGTTGTGACAGATGGATAGTCCTATTTGCAGATATGCCATTCATTGGTCTGAAGCAAATACCCTTTAGTAATGTAATGAAAAATCGAAGTGTAGAAAGAAAGAGAGAAAAAAAAACAAGAGAAGTGAGATGATGGAAATGGAAGATGGAAGAGGCAAAAGATGTGTCTTTAAAAAGAGAACTATTGTTACCAATCACAGCTACATTGGAGCCAGGTGTGGTGGCACACACCTGTAATCCTAGAGACGCAGGAAGTGGAGGCAGGGAGATTGCAAGTTCAAGGCCAGAGGCATCCTATGCAATTTAGCATGGCCTTCTCTCAAGATAAAAATTAGAAAGCGGGGGGCTGGGAGTGCAGTTCAGTGGTAGAACACTTGCAAGGTATGTGAAAGGCCCTCGGTTCAACCCCCAGTCCATAATAACAATAAACATAATCGAGGTGAAATCTGAAGATTTTTGTCTCTTCTGCATGAAAGCATGCAGTGTGTTTTGTTTTCAGACAGAAAGCCAGAGAGAACCGTTCTAAAGACTGGGAACAGCAAGCAGCTAGAAGGGCCCCGTGTTTATTCAGGCTTCTGCAGTCTCCCAGGAGCCGGGCTCATATTTCAGCTGGAGAGCATGCAGCGTCCTTGGCTGGTGGCCACTGTTTGCCTCACACAGAGACAAGCCTGGATCAAGGTTAGGCCTGACAAACATTTTGTTAACTTATAATTTATTTGGAGACATTAACTGAGCCTGGATGATTGAACCTTTCACAATGAGCAGAGCTCCGGTTGGGCAGCTCTGTCTTTGCCGCTTTCCCACGTGCTATTGTCCATGTCAGAGTTTACAAGTCTGCTCTGTTAAATTTCTACCCTTTTATTGATGAACCTAGCTAAATCTGGGTAAAAATTACTCAGCAACACTAGCACCCACATGCTCCCATGTAACTTCAAACTATCCTGGATTATAAATACTCTTTCATCCCTGATAGGGCATTTAAAATATATGTGGTATTCAATGGCATTGTTTTTATTTTTTTTCCAACAAAAAAGTGTACTTAGGATTCAACTTATTAAAACAACAATTGGCTTTCATTATAGTTGTTCAACTAATTATATACCTCAGTTATGTATATTGAACACTTATACCAACAATCATATGTTTTATAAACTTATATTACATCACAGTGAATATAATGGTGATATTTTTTGCTTGTGCTCAGGGGAAATGGAAATAATAAAGACTTAAAAATAAAGCTAGGTTCAGTAATGCATCCCAGCACCTGGGGGGGGTGGAGTCAGGGGGATGGCAAGTTTGAGGTCAGTGGTAGCCTGTGTAACTTGGGGTGACCCTGTTGCAAAGTAAAAAGGTAAAACATGGACTGGAGGTACAGCTCATGGGTAGAGTGCCTGCAAAGCATGCATGAGGCCCTGGGTTCAATCCCTAATACTCCTCCCCACCAAAAAAAGGCTTAAAAGTCAAATCATATTGAAGGGGATTTTGACCTCAAATCCCTGACTCCTTTCCCTTTTGGTCCAAGGCTGCTCAGGCAACAGTCCCCTATTGCTGAAAACTGGAGGAACAACCAAATACCCCTGAGGCCTAGGTGGCAGAAGTTGCAGGTTCAGAATATCACTGTTTGCAAAATTAAGGCTCAAAAGCTGTGGAAGAGGCTTGTCTTTGTGGTGGGCCAGGGGTGCAGACAATAAATCCCATTGTGCCTATAGTGAGGAGTACTAACTGTCTCAGCAAACTCCCCAGTTCTAACAGTGACCTGCAAACCTTAGTTCTCCACCTATTGTGGGATTTTATACCTAAGGATACAAATCAGCCAAGAAGACCACTTACTGTGTGGTACACTGTAACTTTCAGGAGGCATACTTTCATAGAATCAAAGCAGTTGGCACCTAGTTGTTGCTGTTGTTAGGTGCCATCGAGTCGTGTCTGACTCATAGCAACCCTTACAGGGTTTTCAATGGCTGATTGTTTTGGGATTGCCTTGGGAGTGGATTGCCAGGTCCTTCTTCCATTTTTGCGGTGCTGGGAATTGAACTTGGGACCTCAGAGACTGCAGAGCAGCGCTCTACCAACTGAGCTAAATCCCAGCCCCTAGTTGGCACCTAAGAAGCAGAATTAACTGAAAGAATAAAAGAAAACTTTAATAATAATGTAGTGGGTATTGAAGGACATACAATTAAATTACAAAAGAAGTTTTCTGAGAGGGTAGAGCTTGATTGTGTATCTTTAAATCCAGTAGATAAACTGCAAAATGAAATGATCACTGCTGAATGCACTACTGGAGTTTTAGTAGAGTAGGCTGAGTGGAGAACATACACCACAATATAGAACAAATTCATGAGCCATGAAGGAAAAATATTACAAATTTTAGAAATCCCAGAAAGAAAAGAATGAAGAAAGACTCACCTCAGATCTTTGCAAATAGGATTGCATGAAATTCAAAAGCTTCTGCACAGCACACAATTACTAAAGTGAAAAGACCAATCTGTAGAATAAGAGAAAATCTCTCCTAGCTATTCCTCTGTCAGGAGATTAATATCCAGAATATATAAAGAACTCAAAAAATTAAATACTAAAAGAAAAAATCATCCAATCAATACATGGGCAAATGAATTGAACAGATAGTTCTCAAAAGAATAAGTACAAATGGCCAATTAATACATGAAAAAATATTCAACATCCTTAACCATTAGGGAAATGAAAATTAAAACTACACTGAGATTCCATCTCACCCTAGTCAGAATGGCTAGCATCAACAAAATAACAACAAATGCTGGCGAGGATGTGGGGAAGTGCAAAAGGCAGGGGAAAGGAACCCCCATATACTGTTGGTGGGAATGTAAACTAGTCCAACCACTACAGAAGTCAGTATGGACGTTCCTCAAAAAACTGAAAGAACTACCATACGATCCAGCCATAACACTTCCGGGTATATATGCAAAGGAACCTATGTTGACATATGTAAGTGATATCTGCCCATCCATGTTTGTTGCGGCACTATTCATAATAGTCAAGTTATGGAATCAGCCTAGATGTCATCAACAGATGAATAGATCAAGAAAATGTGATGTATATATACTTAATGGAGTTTTATTCAGCCATTGAAAAGAACAGAGTTGTCAGAAAAATTGTTGGAACTGGAGATCATGTTAAGGGAAATAAACCAGACTTAGACAAATATCACATTTTCTCTTATATGCAGAATTTAGATTCAAAAGAAAAGACAAGGAGAACTATTTGAGAAGGGGAAGATGATCAGTGGGAGGTGGCAGGGGGACAAGAGGGGGTAATGAACAGTGGGTGTAATCAAAGTACATTATATACATGTATGAAAACCTATGATTTTGTACAATTAATAGATGCTAATAAATGGAGACTTGGGTCTTTGGATTGATAGAGATCACCAAGTTATAAGTGGTAGTGGTGGTGTTAGGTGTTACTGAGTCAGGTCCTGCTCATAGTGACTCTGTGTACAACAGAACCAAACACTCCCACACTGTGCCATGCTCAGCACTATGTCAGTGCTTCTCTGCTGTCCATAGGGTTTTCAATGGCTGATTGTTTCAGGATTGGACTGCCAAGTCCTTCTCCAATATTTGCTTTTCTGGAGATCCAACCCAGGGCCTCAGAGAGTACAGAGCAGCACACTATCAACTGAGCTAAACCCCAGGCCCAGTTATAGGTTACAACAATTTAAACAGGCACAGTCATATCCCATTGAAATTCTTATATCCCAAGGATAAGGTCTTGGAAGCTTTAAGTCAGAGAGAACTGGTAATTTTATAAAAGAAAGAGAACCAAACAAGTATCAGCTTTTCCATCCCTAACATCAGAAGTTAGAAAATACTAAAACCACATTTAGAGGGCAGTGAGAGCTCCAAGAGGCCACTACACGGGCAAGCAATGGCAAACAGAAGAGTTTCAGTATGCAAAGAGCTCAGGAAAATACACAACCGTGTTCTTTTTCTGAGGAAACTACACAAGGAAGAGCAGCTAACAGAAGTGTAAGCCTGGGCCTTGGTTCTTTCAGTATCTCTAGTAAGGTCTACATCAGTGGGAGTGAGTTTGATAGTGTGTCTCTTCAGTCCCTGCTTCATTCCTCTCCTCCCATTCTCTCTATCCTCTGCTGAAAGTTCTCTTGTGAAAGTCACGAATAATCTCCTTGTTACCATAGCCTGCAGCCATTTCCTTTACCCATTCTTACTATGGGGGTGGACAGTTCCTTCCCTTTTAAAAATGCTTTCTTCTCTTGAGTTTCATGATACCACACTCTTCTCTCCAGGAGCTGCTCCTCAGTCTTCTTTCTACCTCATCTCCTCTACCTCCTGCGTTAGTGTAGACCAAAATTCAAGCACTGCCTGTGTGGCAGAAGTAAGAAGTGGGACTTTTAGGGGATAACTGAGTCATGAGGCCTTAGCCCCAGTGAATGGGAGTTAGGTGCCCTTTCAAAAGGGCTTCATGGAGGGATGTAGTCCCTTCACGCCTTCTGCCTCCTGTGTGAGAGCACAGTGTCACTCTCCTCCAGAGGACTCAGCATGCAAGCTACCTTCTTGTAAGCTAGAATGGACTCTCAACAAACAACAAACCTTCTAGCCCTTTGATCATGGTCTTCAGCCTCCAGAACTATGAGAAATAGATCTCCGGGGTTTTTTATTTTAGATTTCTGGGTGTTTTATTCTTTTCTCTTTTCTTTTTCTTTTTCTTTTTCTTTTCTTTTTTTTCTTTTTCATACTTGGAGGTTGAACCCAGGGCCTCGTACATACTTTGCAAGTGCTCTACCACTGCCCTGCACCCCCAGCCCATGTTTATTTTTTATCTTGAGACAGAGTCTTGCTAAGTTACACAGGCTGCCTCTGGCCTTGAACTTGTGATCCTCTTGCTCCCACCTCCTGAGTTGCTGGGATTGTTGTTCTTTATAAATTACCCAGTGTGTGGTATTGTGTGGGCAGGGGTTTAGTTCAATTGGTAGAGTGCCACTCTGTGCTCTCCTAGGACCTCAGTTAAATCCCCACCACCGTAAAAATGGGAGAAGGACCTGGCAATCCACTCCCAAAACAGTCCTGAAACAATGACCCATTGAAAACCCTATAAGGTAGACTTGACTCTATGGCACCCAACAACAACAATGGTATTGTGTAAGAGCAGAACAAAATGCACTGAGACACCAGTCATTAGGAAAATGCAAATCAAAATCAAAATGAGGTACCTTACAACTGCAGAGATATTGGTACAACCCTATTTATCACAGCATTATTCACAGTAGCCAAGAGGTTGAAGTAACCTAATATCCATCAGCTGGCTGATAAATGGATAAAGAAAATGAGATACACATATAATGGAATATTATCCAACCTTAAAAAGGAAATCTTATGATATACTTCCACATGGATGAACCTTGAGAACACTGTATTAAGTCAAATAAACCAGTCACAAAAACATAAATACTATATGATTCTATTTATAAGGTATCCAAAATAATCAAACTCTTAAAAATTTGGATGACGATTACCAGGGGATGTGGGGAAAACGAAGTTGATGTTCAATAGATACAGAGTTTCCGTTTTGCAAGATGAAATAATTCTAGAGATCTGTTGCACAAAAGATATATGTCTATGTATGTCAGGTTCTTTCTGGGGTTTCTCTCTCTGTCATGGGTGGAGGTGAAGTGTGCAGGGGTGCCCTGATGGTGCACCTGGTAGGGAGGCTGTGGCCAGAGAACAGAGCGTCACACATTAGATGAAAGAACAGGGGTTTATTCACAAAGGAGGGGAAACGAATGGAGGATTAGGGAAGAGGAAAAAGGAGAGTTGGAGAAGGGAAGTGCTCAGAGGCTGTCTCTGCCACTGGGGCAGAGACTCCAGGGTGCACTTGTTCTTCCAGCTCACAGGCTTCACCACTTCTGAGGCCCTGCGCTTGACTCTTGGAGGCTTGCATCTCAGAGTCTTGCCTCTCTAAGCAGTCAGTCCGTGTGGGATATCTGGCATTGTAGAGGTCGTAGGCAGGTTGAAGTAGAGTGAAGGCTGGTTGGAGGAAGGCTGAAGGCTAGGCTAGGCAGACAAGTAAATGGGCCTTGAGCTCTTAAGGAACCGCAAGGACCCAGTGAGCTTCTCTTGGATGGTGTTCAGAAAGGCTGTTGAGCTCTGAGCTCTGAAGTTTATATAGCCTGACCGCCAGCCAATCAGGGAAATAGGGTTGGATCAGAAGTGACCAGTTGGGCACCAGGGGTTTTAGATGCTACCACACCTCAGATGCCATCTTGGCTCACTGCATGCAAGTGGGAAAGAGTGAGGTACCCCAATGTATGGCAAAGGTGACGAGTTACCATTTTGCCTCATAGGGTTCAATGGGGGCAAGTAACCCGGATATAGAGTAAGGGTCACTCACCCTGGAGGAGAAGGGGGTCAGTCCTCCAAGTGGGCTAGATGGGCTCCTGGGACTGGCCATGCTTGGGGTATTCTCTATCCCCCTGGGAATCCCAAGACATATAGTTAACACTACTGCACTGAACAGTTAAAATATAATCACAGTGGTGACTTTTATGTGATGTGTTTTTGGGTACAATAAAAATAAATAAAATCCTCTTCAAGGAACAAAAAAAAGAAGTTGTAGAATGTATGATTCCATTTACATTACCTCTTCAAAAAGGCAGAAGTATAGTAACAGAAAATATAAGTGCTTGCCAGAGGAGTAGGGTGCTAGAGGGATACGAAAGGAGTGTTTTGGCAACTGGAATTCTTCTGTCACCTGAACATGATGGTAGTTATGTGAATATAATTATTAACCTCCAAGTCAATCTTTCTGTGTGTTAATTTTTAAACAAAATAAAACTTAAGTATAATACTGAATTTACACATATTATTTTATGACTATCATAAAATATTAATGATTCTGTGTTATGTTGGCATTTAAGCGATTTATGTGCCTCCCATGAGAGAACTCATGGAATTCTTATAAGAGAACTTTATGGAGCTAGGGGTGTAACTTAGTGGTAGAGTACCTGATTAATACATGGGAGGCCCTGGGTTCCAGCCCCAGCGCTGTAAGAAGGAAGGAAGGAAGGAAAGGGAAAAGGAAAGGGAAAGGGAAAGGGACAGGAAATGGGTCAGGGAAAGGGAAGGAAAATGGAGAGAACTCTGTACAATAATGGCCATTTAGTTTGTATACCATGTTAGAAATAATTGCTTTCCATGGCCTCTTTCAATATTGCTCTTCCTTTACTCATGTTTTTTTTCCTTTTAATAACTTGACTTGAAATTGTTCTCATGCAAAGCTATTATCTTATACTTTTCCTAATTAATGAAGAAAAAAACTTTTATCATTTTTCTCTACTTACCTCTCCTGATCTTTCTCCTCATATCATGTTTTATACCTCCCAGCTTGAAGTCACTTAAATATGTAGCTAAAGGACTTTTTAGAATCTGTCTTCTAGATTATTTATGAAGATGTTAAACAAAACTGGGTTTGACCTTAAACCCTACTGGGTTTGCTAATCTAAACCAAGATCATTCGCCCACATGGGGCTTCATTTTAGACTGTCCATTGTTTACAGTCCTATCCAAGATCTGCTTCATGGTATCAATAACCAAAGGCATTCATTCCCATTTCTCTAATGCATATGCTACCAAGTGCTGGCCGAGAAGTCCAGATGTTTTATATCTTTTGTCTATTCATTTGATAATTGTATGAAAAATTTGATCTAACATCCTCTTAGAGGCCACCTACAAGGAGGCAAGCAGCAATGTGAGTCCATTAGAATCAGTTTGTTCTTGAGAGGTAGATAATAAGTCAGGAAATAAACAGAATAAATGAGCAACAAAGACAGATTCCTTACACAGATAAGCAACTCTTCAGCATGGAGTAATAACATGGAAAGGAGGAAGGAGAGAGAGAGAAGGAGGGGGAAGATGTTTCTTATAATGAAAGATAATGATACATGGTTCACAGACACAATTAGAATTAAGCAAAGCCTATGATGAAAAGTCCGAATAAGTTCTATGATAGAGGCACAGTGTGGTGTTTGGATATAGAAATATACAGACAACAGAAACAGAATTAAAGCTGCACACTTAAAAAATATGGAATGTTTAGACTTTGAGCATCATTGACATAATGACAAAAGAAAATAGTGGAAAAGAAAAAGCATTTGGACTCCTTCAATCCAGACAAATAAAATGGGATCTAAATAAAATGTGGGAACTCAAAAAACAAGAGCTAAATAAGTATGAAGATGTTTTAACAGCAAAATTTTTTTAAAACAACTTCAATCCATAAGGTGTCTAAGCCTAGAACTCAGATGAACACATTATATTATCAGAAGTGTCCTCCGTCTGAAAAAGAAAAATGAATGAAATAGCATTAAATTATGTTTCTAGGTGTGAGATATTGGTGACTCAATTTGTGGGAGAAGGATCAACTCTGCCACTGATGTTGATAAGAGTATGCCATGTGGATAGTGAATTGTGATTTCTCTGCTTAAAATCCTTCTGTAGCCCTAGCTGGATGACCTCAGGGCCCCTAATGGGCTCACTCCTTTAAGCATCACATCATCTATACCTAACAATGACCTTACTCATTCAGTTAAGGTGCCCCAAGCCTCATTCCTGCCTCCCAGGATTCCCGCTGGACAGCTAATACTACAACACATCTAATACTGTACCTAGCATATAAGTGCTTCACAAATATTAATTTCCTTGCTTTCCAACTCACCTCATAGAAGGCTTATCATTCTGTGTATATTCATATCTGCTGTCTGAATTTTTTTTTTTTTTTTTTGAGACAGGGTCTCTCTAGGTAGTCTAGGATAGCCTTAAGCTCATGATCCTTCTGCCTCTGTCTCCCAAGTGCTGGGATTACAGGTGTGTGCCACCATGCCTGTCTTCTGAAATCTTTTTGCTCCTTGTTTTTAACTTGGCAAAATGCAATTCATCCTAGAGGACCAGCGTCTATATCAGCAGGCTCTTTATCCTGCCAAGGAGAAAAGATTGCTGCCGCTTAGCTGTGCCCATAGTCCTCTGCTTCTATTGCCTGAATTTCTCTTTTTCATTGTTTTGTCTCCCACTGACTTCAAGTTCTCTGAAGGCAACAAATGTGCCTTATTATTCTTGGAATATCCAGAGTTTGGCACAGCTGATTCCATTCCATTCATCCCATCTTTAACTACTGACTGACTGATCACCTATTATATTTTAAGTAATATGGATGCAAAGTTAAAAAGTCATCACTACTGTCAAAGAACTCCAGTCTATTGGGAGAGGAGGTCCACACATGAATATATCTCAGTGGCTTCAGAGCGATGCCATGGATTTATAATTTCTTCTTAATGTTATCCTGGATTGTGTTTGTGCATAAAGTGGACATTTTGTAAGATAAAGAAAAATACATTATTTTCACATGGAGAAAGAATCATAGGCTAAGATGATAGGATTCCATATAAGAAGATAACCCCAAGAAGATAACCAAGGAGGAGTTGGGTCAAGAGAAGCTTCACAGAGGAGCGAAATGATGGGTTTTGCCCAATGGAGTAATTAACAGGTGAGACATAGAGGTTCAGGCCCTTCTTCGCCCTGACTAGTACCCAATAGTTTACTCAGAAGGCTGAAATATACTCAGAGAATTATTTTCCTTCTTTACAATAAATACTTTGTTTTTTATTCATATCTTCTAAACTACTGTATATTCTTTAACACACACCATTTCAACAGTTTTGGAGAGGTTAAAGTTCAGATGCAGATTAGAATCATGTGTGGATTGGATTCACACAAGAGAGCTCTCAAGTACATGCTTTAAAAAAAACCAAGGTCATACAAAAGAATGGAAAGGGAAGAGAAGAGAAGAAAAGGAAGAACGCATAGACACCCAAATGATTTTTAAACACAATTCCATGGGCCTATTCAGATTATTGTGTTGTATCTATCATCTCATTCATTCATTTGGAAAGTCTATAGGAGTACTTTGGGAGAAGGATGTGGTAATCCCAAAACAATCAGCCATTGAAAACCCTATGAGGGTCACTATGAGTTGGATATGACTTGATGGCACCTAACAACCTAACATAGGAGTACTTACAAGGTATACTGTGCTGTGATCAACTATGATGCATTAATTTCAACTATTATCTATGACTAACTTTTAAAATAACTCCTCTTTTAGTATTTCAGACACTAAGTTACTTAACATTTTTTCTTATGATTTTCCCACAGCATTATATCCTAACCATATCTGCCAAGTGGCTGGGATTTTAGCTCAGTTGGTAGAACGCCGCTCTGCAGTCTCTGAGATCCCCAGTTCAATTCTCAGCACAACAAAAATGGGAGAAGGACATGGCAATCCACTCCCTAGGCAATCCCAAAACAGTCAGTCATTAAAAACCCTATGAGAGTCACTATGAGACAGGACTCCACAGCACCTAACGACAACATATCTGCCAATACTCTCCCCATCTTGTTCCTGACCATTTCCCTTCTGTAAGCACCCACACATTTATCTGTTTATTGTGGAGTTAGATTCTGGAGATAAAAGAATAAATGAGGCAGAGTCTCCTCTGTTAGAACTCACATTCTAAACAACAGAGGTTTTGGCAGAGGAATAACTTCATATCTGTATTATCATGATTCAGTAGTTTCCTACAGAATGTAGTAGTAAAATTCTCTAGGAATTAGTTACAATCAGACATGATCACAGAGGATTTAATTTGCATGAGTTAGTAGTTTTGGAGATCAATTTTTTTTATTAGTGAGATCAAATATTTTTAAAGAGAACAGATTTCTGGGTAATAAAATAAATATTTGTGGACATGATAGGGAAGAAATTCAGCAAGGAAAGTGAAATTAAAAAAATAAAAATAAAAACAGAAATGCTTGGAATGAACTCCATAAACCAAATAAAAAACAGTGGAGCGCACCACCAGTAGAACTAGATCAACCAGAAGACAGAATACCAGGGACAAAAGATAAGGCTGAGGAAATACTACATTCAGATATCAAAAAAGAAAAAAACAAAACTTCCAAGAACTATGGGAAGTGATCAAGAGACCAAACCTAGGAATTGAAGGGATAGAAAAGAAGTTAAGATAAAAACTAAAGGCATAGAAAGCCAATTCAATAAAATTATACTAGAGAATTTCCAAAATCTGGGGAAAGAAATGGATATCCAACTACAAGAGGCTCTTAGAACCCCAAACAGACATGACCAGAACTTTCCCACAACACATTATAATTAAAATGCCAAGACTACAGAACAAAGAGATAATATTTGAAGAGCTGCAAGAAAAAAACACCAACTCACTTACAAAGGCAAGCCCATCAGAATAACATGAGACCTCTCAGCATGAACACTAAAATATAAGAATTCATGGAATGATACATTTCAAGCACTGAAATGTAAGTAAAACTGACAACCAAGATTATTATATCCATCAAAGTTATCATTTAAAATGGATGTAGAAATAAAGACATTCCAAGACAAGTACACACTAAAGAAATACATGACCACCAAACCAGTATTGCAGAAAATACTTAAAGGAATCCAGCAAACCCTGAATATAAATAAGGGAGAAAGAAAAGAACAAATAGTATATGAACTAACCAGGAAAACATCAAACCCAATTAAAAGAACCAGCAACGCAATAATAATCCTAACTATAAATGGTCTTGGGATGGGAAGCTCAGTTGGTAGAGCACTGTGCTACAGTCTGTGAGGTCCTGAGTTCAATTCCCAGCACCGCAAAAATGGGAGAAGGACCCGGCAATCCACTCCCAATCCCAAAGCAATTCCAAAACAGCCATTGAAAACCCTATGAGGGTCGCTATGAGTTGGATACTGACTCGACAGCACCTAACAGCAATAACAAAACTCATATGCATTTATGGGTTATATTCCCCTATTTTTCCCATATACTCATGAAGTTGCATCTTTACATTGAAATTATCCTCTCTCCCTTTATCCTTTTACATTGTTTCTCCTCCCCTTCCCACATTCCACAACCTTTGCTTCCCTTTGCTTGTCCCCTCCCTCCTCCTTTCTACTCTGCTTGTATTTTCCCTTCTTAGTTCAGTTAAATTGTTCATTTTTATATATTTACTTATATATAGTTTTTTCTTCCTTTAAGTAAGATTCAGCTCCCACATAAGAGTGAGAATATAGAATATTTCTCTTTTTGAGCCTGTGTTCATTCACTTAAGATGGCATTCTCTAGTTCCATCCATTTTGCAGCAAATGACATTATTTCATTCTTTTTTATTGCTGAGTAATATTCTATTGTGTATATGTACCACAATTTTTTTTATCCATTCTTCTGTTGATGGACATCTTGGTTGGTTTCATATCCTTGCAGTTGTGAAGAGTGCTGCATTTAATGTAGAGATGCAAGTGTCTTTGTGGTGTAATGTCTCCCTTTGGGGCCCAGGAGTGGTATAGATGGGTAGTATGGCAGTTCTGTTTTTAGTTTTCTGAGCTGTCTCCATGTTGATTTCCAGAGTAGTTGAACTAATTTACAGTCCCATCAGCAGTGTAAAAGGATTCCTTTTTCTCAGTCTTATAATTCTAAAACACATTTCAGTCCTGTCATTCCAAGATTCTGCGAGGCTATAGGCCAACAATTCATGCTCTTCTGTACATTTGCTGTAATAATGTCTTTTCAATTTGGAAGGAAATGAAAGCAGTGATGTTTACCTCAGATGTTGGGTACTGTCATTTTAATGTTGTTGTTGCTGTTAGGTGCCGTCGAGTTGGTATCCGACTCATAGTGACCCTGAGTACAACAGGCAAAACACTATTGTCAGTGCTTCTCTGCTATTCATAGGGTTTTCAATGGCGGATTGATTTTTGGGAGTGGCCCTCTGAAATTCACATACTAGAACTTCAATCCCATGGCGATAGCATTAAGAGGTAGAGTCTTTGGGGAAGTGATTAACTCAGGAGAGCACAAGTTGAAGGGAGCACTTTTGAGACCTTTTTGCCCTGCCACTGTTCTTCCGTATGTGAGGGCACATCAAGAAGGTGTCAAATGAAGAACTGGGCCTCACCAGACCCTGAATCTTCCAGATCACTTGGTCTTGGACCTCCATCCCTTAGAACTATAAGCAGTAAATTTCTACTTTTTATAAATTACTAGTTTGTGGCATTTTGTTATAGCACCAAGGAATGACCAAAACAACAGGGAAGGTTGGAAAGACCTGGAGGCATGCCAACACAGTCTAGCCACCCTAGAGGTTAAGATATAGAGGACCTTCCTGTCCCAGTATAGATTTCTGGTGTTTAACAGCTCTTGAGTCTGGGCTCTAAGAGGACTTCCATTGTCCCCCATCCTTGTGACTTCCATCATGTTTATGACACAGCTTCTTGCTATAGCTTTCTCTCCACATCTACTCTCTGGGCATTTTGAGCACAAATTTCCAGTAAGGGAGAACCTGAATGATCCAGGATGAAGGACTCTTCTTGGCTGGTGCTTTACAATTTCTAGGATCTAATCCATTGTGATCAAGGTAACAGGATCAGATGGTGTAAAGCATGACCTCTTGTGCATAACCAACAGCTAAGGCTGCTCTGTCCCAAGAACTCTGCAAGTGTGTGACATACCTAGAATGCAACAATCTGCCTAATTCACTTGGATAGCTGGCTTTCATCCAAGAACTGTGGTGATGTTTAGTATTTTTATAGCAGAAACTACCCAGGGTGTGCGGCTTTGAGTTACTAAGTGATGTTGGTGGTAGGTGCTATTGAGTCGGGTCCAACTCATAGCAACCCTGTGTACAACAGAACAAAACACTACCCAATACTGTGCCATGTGCACAATCTTTTTATATTTGAGCCTATTGCTATGGTTACTGTGTTTCTTCTCAGTTTGAGTCATGTCATACTGGAATAAATATATTTGATCTAACAACAAATCATGTGTTGCAATATCACAGAGATACTGAAATTTTTTTTCCCCTAAGTGCTGGGGATCAAACCTAGGGCCTGGTGCATGTTCAGCAAGCGCTCTATGACTTAGCTGCACTCTCAGACCCAATACTGAATCTTTAGAATGACTCTGGTGGTAATGATGGTAATGATATAAGGCATTAAGACCAAAGTCTCAAAATGGATCTATCAGCTTAGGGACCAAAAAAGAGGGTGTCAGATACTATATGGAAGCCTTTGAAAAAGTGAAAGTAAATCACAGCATTAAGTATAAATGCTTGCTTACGCTTGTAACATCTGGAAGGGTGTGAAGGTACTGTTCCTTACCAGAAAATAAACCTCCTTAATTACATAATTACATAATCAGAGCACAGATGCACAAAGGCCAGATGAAGTCTCAAAGCAGATGTTTGCTTTTTGCATCAAGTCCCCTCTCAGTCCTCAGAGGCCACATCAGAGAGGTGTTTGGTAACTCTTCTTTCTGCCTTTGTTCTCTCAGCGATTTTACCCTATTTGTTCCTCTCCTCCTCACCTGAACACTAACTAGTCAGTTGGGTGCTTTGGTTTTCTCCTAAGAGTGAAGAGGCCACATCCATCCTTCTGGAACAGATCATAGATCCTTCTGGAAAGGAAACCCTCTCCCCAGCAGGCCAGCTCTCCTCTCTCCTCTTATGAATACTGATCATCTTTAAGACATTTGCAGTGGACTCCTCCTCCATTTAAATAAGACCCATCCCAGGATGCAGGGAGGGGAGAGAAGAGGAATGAAGGGAGAAAGAAGGCCTGCCCTGCTGCATGATCTTAATGAGAATGAACAGGGAATAGAATCTGTGGGGCCCTGGCATTGCAATTCTGCCCTTCATGTTAAGTTAGCTTCCTCTCCCCTAGTGCATGTGTGATTTCCATTAAAGTTGACTCAGTCCCAGACAGAAAAGGATGAAGAGATTACATTATGTCAGACTTATATCCATGAATGATACGGGAGCTCTTGCAAATGCATTTGGAATTTCTTTGGATTTAAAAAGCAAGCCCAGTTGGGAACTTCTATAGTTTTATATATATTGATATCAATTTAAGTCAAAGAGAATGCCACTTCTTTCATTTGGTGAGCTTTGTAATTAACGAAATGTGGATTATAGTAGGAGTTTATAAAGCTAGAAGTTTATATTTAAAAAGGAAAAAATTCACACAAAGCTAAGTAGCAAAAGTAAAATCCTAAAGTTCATGATATTCAAAACCCATCACTGACCAAAAAAAATGAATATAATGATACTGATTTTGGATGTAATGAAAAACATTAAGACCACAGGGATCAAGACAGTCAATGTAGCAAAAGTGAATTTTCCCTAATATAAGTGATGTGAATTCAAACTATATATAAGTTCAAAGTCATTTTCACTGAAATAATGCCTTCTAATATTATTATTGAGCCTTCTACTATGAAGATTTATTTGTACTAATTAGACTTAATATGATTTTACTGTTAGCTTAAATTGTATAATTACTACATTTTGTTATTAACATCTTTGACCACAAACCCAATTCAGATTTCTTTCAATCCATCACAAAGTCCTACCAATTCCAACTCCAAAGTGTTTTTAGTTTTACCACTAACACTACCCTGCTATCGTCTCTTCTGCTCACAAGTGGTGTAGCTGCCTAATTGCTCTCCTAAGGTCTCACTTTGTCCCTTTCCCATCTGTTTGCCACATTGCAAACAGAAGGAGCATTCTCAAATACACATAGATGAAGTTGAAGACAGACGTCACTGGGCTTGAAGGCCCTATGACCAGGCCCTTATCTGTGTCCCCAGTCTCATTGGATGTCAGCTTTCTCTGTGGCTTCCAGAACCTCCCACTGGCCTCCAGCCACAGAACCCATCCATGAACCTAGGACCCTCAGTCCAGAATCCTTTTCCCTTCCTGCGGTACTTCATTAATGTCAAACACCCTTCAGGTCATAACCTAGGAGCCACTTCCTCCAAGAAGCCCACTCTGACCTTCTTCCCTGACCAGATAAAATGCCCCTCTTCTGGGGATTGAACCCAGCATCTTGTGCATGCTAGGCAAGTGCTCCACCACTAAGCTACAGTCCTTGTTTTTGTTTTTGTTTTTTTTTTTTTTGAAACTGAGTCCCCTGTGTAGCTCAGGCTGACCTTGAACTTGATACATAACCAAAACTGGCCTTGAACTTTCAATCTTTCTGCCTCTACCTCCCAAGTGCGAGGATTACAGGAGTATACCACCATGCCCAGCTTAGATAACTCTCTTAAATTAGGGCTGTTTACTCCCTTTCCTCACTCTTGTCACAGTCACACATTTATATATTGGTTTAGTAATTAATTATTTGATTAGTGTCTCTCTCCCTTGACTAGAAATTAAATGTGGAGACACATCCTATGACATCCTGACAATCCAAAGTTAAAAAACTTGTGATTTTGCAAATTTAATGTAATTCCAAATTTTAGCTTTGATTGAATTTTATAGCTCTTAAAAAGAAAAGAAAATACTGAAAAAAATTAAAAAGCTTAAAATGGAAAGTTTTACTGATGGTGACTATGTTGTTGTCAGGTGTCATTGAGTCAGGTCTGACTCATAGTGACCCTCATAGGGTTTTCAATGGCTGATTGTTTCAGGATTGCTTGAGGAGTAGATTGCCCCATCCTTCTCCCAATGGTGACTATAGTAGGAGAAATAGAAAGAATTTAAGAAAACTGGGAGCACTATGCTCTATTTTAAGGTGGCTCAGTAGTTTCTCATAATTTATATTTCTAACTCAATAAATATTCCAGTTTGTGCATTTTTCCTTGCCTAGACCTCATGCAGGTTTAAATGTGGTTAAAGATTTGGATAGTTAACTTTTATGGCCAGAAACATTTGATTCTAAATTTGTAATACTTGATGCATTTAGAGGAATAGACATGTGCAAACAGTCTGGAAGAAAAATTCCATTATGACATCGAACAGCAACGGAATTAACTCCTTTTTTCTGTGCAATCTTCAAGATTTCCCCTCCATGCAATGTACGGTGCAGCCACTAATAGCTTGACTATTTAAATAAAAATCTCTTGCCTGAGACAGACCTTAGCAATACTTTAATGATGCAAGAAAGTACTCAAACAAATCGTGCTGATGATTTAACAGCCCTTTGTGTTTCTTGCTCACAGCTAATGCATATCATCTGAAAATGGTGCCTGACATAGAGTAGGCATTTAATATTTGTTGATTGATAAAACATATACACAAGTTTGACATCAAGAGCTTGATTAATATATAAAATATAAATCTCTCATTTTTGGAAATTAATTCTTCAGTCAGTTGTTTATTTATTTTTTACTCTTATCCTGAGGCAGAGTCTCACTAAATGACATAGGCTGCCTCTGGCCTCAAACATGCCATTCTCCTGCCTCAGCCTCCTGAGCTGCTGGGATCACAGACCAGCACCACTGCACCCAGCCTTTAAGTCAGCTAATATTAATGGCTGCATAATAAGTGCATCTGTGGCCCTCGTGCTTTGGAGGCAGTGGAGGACTATTTCATTTATAAAGAGAAGAAATTCTGTGTCATGGGCTTTTAGAGTCCGATAGAGCTGGGTCAGAACAAATACTGTTTCTTTTGATTTTTAATATTCACTTTAAACCTTTAAATCCAGCTTACAGATATTGATATTGTATTTATAAATCTAATACTTATGTGTTAGAATGAAATAATGACTCTCACACTTTCTTTGATTTCTAAGAGATCATAAATCTGACAATTCAATTTCTATTAATTTATTTTTAAATAGCAAATGTACAAAGAATGATATAGTACATACCTATCCCCACAATTGGCTTAAGAAATAAAGTATTACAGATACATCTGAAGTTCGTAGACATCCCCTCCCGAAGTAGATCTTCTACCCTCTACACCACTAACTATTCTAAATTATATTCTATAAATATTTACTATAGACAGTATAACATGGTTTTGCAAATGTTTAAAACTTTATATAGGCAGAACCATGGCCTGTAGTCCCAGAGACTTGGGAGGCTGAGGCAGGAGGATTATGAGTTCAAGGCCAGGGGCAAGCACTTATCTAGCTCAAGACCCTGGGTTTAATGCCCCTGTACAGAAAAAGAAAACTTTATGTAAATATAAGAAATGAATTGGTAAACAGATGCTGACATCAAGTTTGGGATGCTTTCATTCTTTTAAAAAATATGGAATCATTTGCTAGAAAGTTTTATTTATTTATTTTTTATTTTACATTTTTTACAGTCAAATTTATCAGTCTTTTCCTTTATGGTTTATACTCTATGAGTCTTATTTTTAAAATCTTTCTGCTTAAATGTCATAAAGGTAATATTCTACATGTTAAAGTTTTGTTGGTTCCTTCTTATATCTTTAACCCATGCAGTGCTTAGTTTTTATATGTCAACTTGGCTGTGCCATGGAGGGCCCAGATGTTGGTCAAAAATTCTTCTGAGTGCTTCTGTTAGGGTATTTTGGGATGAGATTGACATTGAATTTGGTGAACTTGAGCAAAAGAGATTGCCTTACTTGATGTGGGTGGGCCTCATCTCATCAGTTGAAGGCCTAAATAGAACAAAAAGAATCAACCTTCCCCTGAGTAATGCGGAATTCTTCAGCTGATGGGCTACAGGCGTCATAGGTAACACTGACTTTAACTGCCTGACAGCTTTCAAATTGGAACACTGGCTCTCCTGTGGATCTTTTCTACCACCAGCACTCTAGATTTGGGACTTACTAGGTTCTATAATTGTGGGAATGCATTCCTTAGAATAAATCTCTCTCTACCTGCATGCCCTTGTTTATTGTGGTGCTATTCACAACTGCCAAGATATGGAATCAGCCCAGGTCCTCACCAAAAGATGAATGAATAAAAAAATTTATATATACATATACATATATATATATATATATATATATATACACACACACACACATACATATATATGTACATATATATGCATATTATATATATATATTCAGCCATAAAGAAGAGTGAAGTTATGTCGTTTTCAGGAAAATGAATGGAAGTGGGGATTATCACGTTAAGTGAAATTAACCAGAAACAGAAAGATGAGAATCCTATCTTTTTTCTCATATGTGGAAACAAACAAACATAAAAAGATTGTGTGCACAGCGCAATGTACGTTAGTGTTTTGTTCTGTTGTGCATAGGGTCACTATGAGTCAGACCCAACTTGACAGCACCTAACAACATATATCATTATTGAGATAATAGTGTTTTTCATTTTTAATTTGTTCATATGGTACATTAATACACATTCTTCTGCATCATTAACTTTTTTTACTGTAAACAGTAACATCTGTAGAGAAAAGTAATAGGTATATATGCATATAATATACACATATTATATGTATATATAATTTAAAGTATAACTATAAAATAAGCACCTATGCAATCCCCAGCGAGGTCAAGAAATAGAACAGATCTTGAGTTTAGAATTTTCTTTTGAGCCTTGCACCTATCATACCTACTTCCCTAAGTCACATGATCCTGTTGAAGGTCATGGCCAATACCCTGCATTTCGGTATGGTTTGCCATCTATGTGTGTATCCATAGGCAATCTTTGTTTTATCTACTTTTGATTCTGTTTTTCATCCATGGTTGTTGCATGAGACTTTAGTTTATTCAGTTTTATTGCTTTTAAAGACATTTTCTTTTGCTGGCTGCAGTGGTGCATGCCTCTAATCCCAGCAACAAGGGGAGGGGCAGAGGCAAGAGGATCATGAGTTCAAGGCCAGAGGTAGTCTGCATAACTTAGCAAGACCCTGCCTCAAGAGTTTAAAAAAAGGATATTTTCTTTCATTCCTGTTTGCTAAATTTTTTGAAAAGAATCATAAATGCATGCTAAATTTTATCAAACACTTTTTCTTTTTCTTTTTTATTCCAAAAGTAATATTTCTGGGGCAGTATTTTGTTTGAAGTGAGACATGAGGCACAAAGCACTCTCAGAAAAAGCTCAGAAAAATTATACTAGGGCATGAATACCAAGAAGGAGAGTTCACTAAAAGACATTTCAGAGGCTGTCTCCCTCGTGCAAGAAATGGAACACCGTGGTGAAGTTCAAAGTGTCTTATGTTGGTTTACGGTACGTAAAAACAACAGGCGGGGGCTGTGGCTCAGGTAGAGCACTTGCCTAGTGTACACAAGGCCACAGGTTCAATCCCCAGAACTACCAAATAAATAAATATGTAAATAAAAAGGCTGCATCTTTGCAAGCCTTACTAAGAGCCAGACATTATTCTGAGCACCTTATTTGCATTATCATGTTTAATTTTTATGAATTATTTTATATTTTTATGAAATTTATGAAATTTTTATGAAAAATTTTATATTTATAAAATTATGAAGCAGGTAATACTTTATCCCTATTTTTCTGATGGAAAAGGTGAGATTCAGAATATGCATGTGTACATGTAAATATATAGTTGTAATTATGTAACTTTATATTTTCATACATTAGCAAAGCTTTTCCCTTGTGGTTCTCTTTACTGGATGGTGATTAGCTCAGCTGGTAGAGTGCTTGCTGTGTACACTCTGGGGCCCTGGATTTGATCTCCAGCACCGTAAAAGAAATAGGAAAAGGACCTGGCAGTCCACACCTGAAGCAATCAGCCATTGAAAACCCTATGAGTAGCAGAAAAGTACTGACATAGTGCTGGGCATGCCACAGTGTTGGGAGTGTTTTGTTCTGTTGTACATAGGGTGGCTATGAGTCAGACCCATCAGAACGGCACCTAACAGCCACATATAAGTATGTGTGTGTATGTGTGCATAAATACACACATACATATGTACATACATACATATATATATGTTTTTTGTGTTTTTTTTCCACTACTGAGGATTGAACCCAGGGCCTCTCATGTGCTGGATAAGTGCTCTACTACTGAGCTATACCTTCAGCCCAGTAATTATAATTTAATAGATGTGTGATGTCACTTTGTTAATATATTGTTTCAATGTTATATAACTCAATTTTACACGTTTTTCTTTTTCATAATTAATGACACACTAGTGAGCATTTCTGTGCCTGACATTTTCTGCTTCTGTGGAGCTATAATTGTTGAATAAATTCCCTGGGGACAGATTATGAAGTAATTAGAACTAATGCTACATAATACCTTACTGTCTTTTCTAAAAAGTCTCTACTAACATACAATGATAAAAGTACTATAATTTTTTAACAATGTGTTAATGTAAAAAAGTCTTAATATATTTTTATGCACATTTCCTTTATCTCAAATGTACATTTATACACATTACTATTCTCAAAGGTGGGCACTTTAACTTTTGTATATTTACTACCTTCTTTTTTATGTTAATAAACCATTTTCCATGATTTAGCAATTCAATTTTCAGCACCAAATGTGTGATAGGTTATATTTAGTCATTTTCTGTCTGGTAGCTATGAACTGTTAGCAAGAGTTCAAAAACAAAGAAAGACTCACTTTGTATTTCTATTTGCAGCATTTTTATATCCACTGAAATGAATGACACAAGGGACATAATGTCAGGCATCTGAAAGATCTCTGGGAATGGTGGACTAAACACTCCCAAAACTTATTATTTCCATGATTCAAAAAATTCTTTCAATAATGCTGCCATATTGACCAGGTTTAAGTTATTTAAAAGGCAGAACAAAATTGAAAACATAGTTTAAAAACTAGTATTCAAAAGGCTAAATCAAAGAACAAAACAGTTTTATTTCCCATAAATATCCATTTTAAAGACAGACTATAATTCTCCTGAGTACATAATGCAAATCACATAGCCACTGGATGTAAAATGTAGTTGTTTGTGATGTTTGCAGGAAAACATAAAAAAGAGAGAGAGAGGGAGAGAGAAAGGAATTTTGGCATAAGAATGATAAAGAGAAATTGTGATTTGTTAAAGAAAGTATGGACACTTCATTTAAACTACCCTATTATTCCACTAGATGCAGTACCTAGAAAAGTAAGTAGCATATCTTAGTCAGAAGGCCCCTTAGATTAACTAGCCCAGAGTATACTTTTATTTTTTGTAATGAAACATGCTTCCTTCTCACTTGTAATATAAAACAAAAAGTCAGAGCTGAAGGATTCCTCCGAATGAATAAGTAGGGGATTTTCCTAATGTTTCATTTCCCGCTGTATTGTCACTCTTCTTTGTACTCCTTAGAAAGATGGAATAGATATACTGAACACTTTTCTTATATCTATTGAGATGAATATATGACATTTTTCCTTAATATGGTGAAATTCATTAGTTGATTTTCTCTAATATCAAACCAACTTTTCATTTCTGTATTACTCCAAGTTTTTCATTGTATGTATTAGCTGTCTATTGCTCCATAGCAATTTACTCCAAGATGTAGCGGCTTAAATTACAAATTTATGTATTTGCAGAGCTGGGGATTGAACCCAAGGCCTTGCCCATGCTAGTCAAACATTCTACCACTGAGCTACTTTCCCAGTCCTGGATTGGTTGGTTGGTTTGTTTATTTGTTGCAGTACTGAGGAGTTGTACCCCCAGTCTCATGCATGCTTTTTACAAGCACTCAACCACTGAGCTGTACCCCCAGCCCATTTTTCACTTTATATTTTGAGACAGAGTCTCGCTAAATTATGCAAGCTGTCTGTGGCCCAGAACTTGTGATCCTCCTGCCTCCTGAATTGCTGGGATGAAAGGCGTGCACCATGTGCATGGTGCCCTTGGTTTCTTAATACCAAGTCTTAATAACGTAGGCCAAGCTGACCTCACTGGCAAGCCTCCTGCCTCTGCCTCCAAGTGCTAGCATTAGAGGCATGAGCTACCATGCCTCACTCAAATAATCTTGCACAGTTTTTCTGGGTCAAGAATCCAGGAGTTGCCTAAGCTGAATGGCAGCAGCTGAGAATCTCATCTGAAGTTTTAGTCACCATGTTGACCAAGGCTGCGGTCACTTGAACGCTTAACTGGGCTGGAGGATCCACTTTCCAGATTCATCACAGAGCGATTAGCAGAAGGCTCAGGTCCTCCTTGTGTGGTTCTTTCTTTAGTGTTGCTCATGACATGGCAGCTGTCTTTCTCCAAAGTGAATGATCTAAGAAAGAAATCAAGAAATGCAGAAACCACCTTGTGTTGTTTTATTTTGTTTTGGTGGTACTTGGGGGTTGAACCAAGGGTCTCACACATGCTTTGTGGCTTTGTGAGTGCTCTACCACTGTACCCCCAGCCCATTGTTTACTTTTTATCTTGAGACAGGGTCTTGATAAGTTATGCAGGCTGCCTCTAGCCTCGAACTTGCAATCCCTTCCCAGACAAATCCTTCCTCAGCCTCCTGAGTTGTTGGGATTACAGGTGTGAGCCACAGCATCCGTTACCACTGCATCCGTTACCACCTTATCTTTAACAACTGCATCTCAGAGGTGACCTCCATGTGTCTGTCAGCTTGTTGTGCTGTAGAGGTTTATGTGTTGCTGTGAGGCTGAAAGTTATACTACCAGTATTTCAGATACCAGCAGGGCTACCCAAGGTGAACAGGTTTCAGCTGAGCTGCTAGACTAAGACAGAATAGGGAGAAGGACCTGGCAGCCCACTCTTGAAACAAGTAGCCCCTGAAAACCGTATCAATAGGAGAGAAGCATTGTCAAATAGAGTACTGGAAAATGAGCCTCCAGGCTGGAAGGCATTCAAGAAACAACTGGGCAAGAGTTGCTTCCTCAAAGTAGAGTCCACTTTAGTGATGGGAATGGAGTAAAGCCTGTGGGTCCT
Source organism: Pedetes capensis (assembly GCA_007922755.1). Classification (NCBI taxonomy): domain Eukaryota; kingdom Metazoa; phylum Chordata; class Mammalia; order Rodentia; family Pedetidae; genus Pedetes; species Pedetes capensis. Next base: position 52,054 of record VMDO01004845.1, read on the forward strand.
CTGCTGCTGTAGCACAACTCAAAATGAGAAGAAATGTAGTGGCTACAACATTGGGCTCAACCATAAAAAGATTGTGTGCATGGCACAGTGTTGGGTAGTGTTTCATTCTGTTGTACTTAAGGTCGATATGAGTTGGTTCTGACTTGACGGCACCTGACAACTCAGAAATGACATACCACCATATCTACTGCATTCTTTTGGTCACTGTGAGGGTTAGTGTTCATTGTCAACTCAATTAGTTTAAGAGACTCCTTGGATTAGTGAAGCACATCTCTGTACTTGACTCTGAGGGTGTTCGCAGAGGGGACTGATAGGTCCAGGCATAATTGAGGAAGAGACCCACCCTGAAGGTGATCTGATGTGATCCAGTGGGCAGAGTTCCACAAGGAGGAAGTGAGGCCAGTACATGATGGGGCCAGGCTTAGAAACTATTCCAAAGCAGAGCATCCCTTGTTCTTGTCACTCACTTTCTCTCCTGCATGCTCTGTCTCACTCTCTCTCTTTCTCTCTCTCTCTGCCACTACCTGCAGACAACGAACAACAACAGTTCCCTCACCTTCCATGTGGACTCAGCAGGGGACTTTTCAGGGTTCCATCTCTTTGATTGAGTGGCTACCAGTCTTTCTACAGGCATAGCTGTGAAACTGTGCTGCTCCATTGTGTAGGCCAATGTAATAAGTCCCCTTATATAACAACAACAACAACAACAACAATAATATATACACATATACATATATATTTTGTATTAGTTCTGTTCCTCTAGAGAACCATGACTGATAGAGTCACAAACAACAATTCTGATATAATGTGGAAGGGAACAGCCCTAAAGTGGGGATACCTGGGAGGGTTTTAGAGATGGCTATTATAGTTATGTTGTTTGATACTTTTTACATATAGTTGGATTTGTGTGCTGATAGATTGTTATAACTTATGTAACTATGTTTTTGAGTGAAACTGGCCTACAATTTTCTTTCTTGTAGTCAAATGTATGCTAGCCTCAAAGTCAGATGAGCAGCTGTTATAGTTTGAATCTGAAATGTCCCCCAAAGGCTCACGTGTTAAAGGCTTCCTTGCCAGTTGATAAGGCTTCTGGGAAGTGATTGGATCATGAGTGCTTTGCCCTCATCAGTGGATTGATTGGTGGATGGACTCATAATTTGATGCTGTTATTTGGAGGTAATGGAAACTGGAAGGTTAGTGTAGTTGGAGGAGGTTGGTTCCTGGGGCATGCCTTTGAAGGATGTATCTTGTCTCTCTGCTTCCTGGCCACCATAAAATGAGTTAATTTTGCATTGCCACATCCTCTCTGCCATGATGTTCTGCCTCAGCACAGGCCCAGAAACAGTAGAGCCAAGTGACTGTGGACTGAAACCTCTGAAACTGTGAGCAAAATAAAACTTCCCTCCTTTACACTGTTCCTCTCAAGTATTTGTTTCAGCAAGGAAAAGTCTAACACAGTAGAGTTCTCTTTCTCTATTCTCTGAAAGAGTTCATATATAATACAAGACTACATTAAAATTATTAGTTCCTTGACTATTAGAATTCAACATGAAGCCATCTAAACCTGAAACTCTTTAATTCAATTTCTTCAGCTGTATTGAAAGATCATTCAAGTTTTAGGATCATTCTGTTTTTTTTCTTGTTGAGACAGTTTGTATAATTTGTACTTTGCTGGAATATGTTCCTTTTATCTATATTTTCAAATTCATTGACATAAAATTCATAATTAAATTTTATTTAATATTTCTAGCATTGGTAGAAATGCCTTCTTTTTATTTTCTGATGTTAGTTGTTTATTTGCACTATCGCTTTTTTAGTTTGTCTTACTAGAAATGTATTACTTTAATTAGGATTCTTTAAGAGTCAATCTTGGGCTTTATTGACTCAGTATTACATGTCTGTTTTCTATTTTAATGACATTTGTTCTTATTTCTATTGTGTCCTTCCTTCTTTGGATTTATTTTACTGTTCCTTTTCTATATTCCTGAACTACATTCTTTTCTTTCTAATTTTCAGCCTTTTTCTAGTATATACATGTAAGATAATTTTCCTTTAGTTATGACTTTAGCTGAAACTCAGGTTTTGGTATGTAATATTGCTATTGTTATTGAGTTCAGATTATTCATTTAATTCCACTGTGATTTCTTCTTTGACATGTGAGTTACTTAAATATATATGTGCTATTGTTGTTAGGTGCCCTTGTGCAGTGTACAACTCATAGCCACCCTATGTACAACAGATGAAACACTATTATCACTGCTTCTCTGCTATTCTTAGAGTTTTCAATGGCTGATTATTTTTTGGGCATGGGCTGCTGGGTCCTCCTTCCAGGCCTATAGCACCCGGTATTCCTAGGCAGTCTCCCATCCAAGTACTAACCAAGCCCGACCCTGCTTAGCTTCAAAGATCTGACAAGGTCACATGCCAGGGTGGTATGACTGTAGACAATAAAAAGAGTAAGTGTCCATAATTCTACTAGGTTTTTTTTAATGTATTAAAGAAATTGACCGTGTTGTCTCATTTATATGAACTAGTGTAAGTATAATGCCCAGGCTTTGATATTTCTGTATTCTGCATTCTGCCTTCCTATTGCCTGATCCAGTCCTGGGCACAGTAAGAGTGAATGGATTTGGTAGACTTTTGTCCTTGCATTCATACCTATAGTTGTGTTTAAACAACTGTTTATTTCCCCAATCAGATACATTGTTGTCTGTGTTCACAGTTGAGGTGGGGATGCTGAGAGAGGGAAAACCTCTGTTTCATGATTATGCTTATAAATCAAGTGGACCAATGATACTACTGTCAACAGCTGTTAGCTCTGAGGGAATATTTGCCATCCACTCGTTTTTGTTTTTGTTTTTTCCCAGCACTGGGGATTGAACCCAGGGCCTTGCACATACTTTGTAAATGTTATACCATTGGGCTGCTCCTCTTGCCCATTGTTTTTATTTTTTGAATCAGAGTCTCACTGCATTGTGGCCTTGAACTCACAATCCTCCTGGCTCTGCCTCCCAAGTCACTGGGATTGGAGGCGTGTGCCTGCCGTCCACTCTTATTCACTAGCTACATTCAGAGCCTTTCCCCGACTAAATGATGGAAAAGGGGCCAATTGTCAGGATTATTCTGGTTAAGGTAAGGCACATTTGTGTGGATAGCAGAGAGTAGTTTTATGTGGGACTTCCCCTGAATTATGTCTCTAGCTGTTTTTAATTTTTTTTTTCATTTCATTTTGTCAAGACATTTTAGAAAAATGTTTGGAGTACTTCTTTATGATACCCCAATTCCTCTCCGACCTTCCAGCAAGAAAAAAAAAATGATGTGATTGGCATTGTGTGTGGCTCTTCCTGAGTCCCCACTAACTGCCTTGAGAAGTGGGATTTCTACTCCACAGCACCTTTTCTTCCGGGCCTCCCCTCACATACCATCCCATCCATTCTGTTCAACTTGAAGTGTGTGTCTTAGTCACAGACTAGAATTTTGTCCCAACATCATCCCCTGGCCATTTATTTTACTGTCACTCTTGAACCATGTGAATGACTGACTCAAAATTGAAAGGAAATAAAGAAATACACCAAAACATTAATGCCACATACTGTTGGGTTTGATCGTAAACATTAATCTTAAAACCAGATAGATCTAAGTTGAATGCTGACTCCACTACTTACTATTTTCATGGCCTAGAAGAGTGGCTTAACTTCTCTGCACTTCTGTGTTGAACTTAAAATTGGGTTGATAAAGCTTATCTCATGATAGGATTGTGAAATTAAATATATTTGTATAAAGTGAGCTGTCCTTAATAAGTACTTGATATTTCATTAGTAACTTTTCTATCTTATAATTGAACTGTATAGCTATGTGAAATCCTAGAATTTAAAAAACCAAGTATATATATTTTGTTCACAGTATTTTTCATAACTGAACCCAAACAGTAATAGCATGTAGCTAATTGCCATCAGGGCTGAGATTTAGCTCAGTTGGTAGAGCGTTGCACTGCAGTCTCTGAGGTCCTGAGTTCAGTTCCCAGCACCACAAAAATGGGAGAAGGGCCTGGCAATCCACTCCCAAGGCAATCCCAAAACAGCCATTGAAACCCCTATGAGGGTCACTATGAGTCGGATACTGACTCGATGGCACCTAACAACAACAATTGCCATCAATTCTACTTAAGTTCTGTCTTTTTCACAGATCATGTTAATGTTTACTACTTTGTGTTTATATGTTAAAAAAGGAAAAAGGAGGAATATATAAAGAACACCTTTTAGTTTCTAAATATAAGATTACACTGGCAACCCATTGTAAAATTGAGTCCTGAGTTGTGTTTATTTTTACAAATTCCAAAAATACTCTTCTATTGTGATGTAAAACAAAAAATTCAACTAAAAATTATCTCTTCCTGTAATCAGGTAAATAAAATAGGCGTCTGACTGACATGCAAAAACTTACTAAGATATTAATAGGAGTGTTCTCCTGACCTGGTCCTCCAAAAGCTGTCCAAGGTCATTCTCCCTGGGAAATAGAATCTGAGATGGAGATTTGTGTATGATATCATTTCTTGAAGAGAGGCCTGCAGCTCAGCATCTATAGAGAAAGTGAAGGAAATAGGTTTGGGCAGAGAGAAAAGCTGAAATATGGAACAATCCCACAGAAGCGCTGGAGTTGGGAAGCCCTTTTAGAGTTGCCCTGTTTTGAGTCAAGTGTGGTTCTATATTATTCAGACCTCAACTTTAGGCTGATCCAGAAAGGGAGGCAAAGTGACTGTTTTCTGCTGAAGGCAATTCCCAGAAAGTACATAACTGTGAGTTGGGTAGTGATGTTGGGGTGCCTGGGCCATTGGCCACAGCATTTACCACATGATTACTTCAAAATATATTCAGACTCTTCAACTTATATTTCGGGTATGTATTGCAAACTAATGTCTACTGAATAGTTAACAACAACAATGGAATTCAAAACATAGTACCTTTAAAAATCACCAGGAAGAAAAAGAAAAGAGAATCAAATCTTTACTTATGTGAATGGAAACAGCCTAGCAGTGAGAAATGTAGTTGTTTAACATGCCAATTGTCTATTTAAACACACACACACACACACACACACACACACACACACACACACAAACAAACAAAAATGAAAGACTATTTCCAAATATACCTAGCTCTCTTACTCACCTGTTAGTCTTATTAATGTACATCCTAAATATTTAATACTGGGGTTATATTACTCCCCATTCTCTAACAACTCAGAAGAAAATAAAGATTTCACACATGTAGCTACAAGTTCAGGAGTTTGCTACGCAGACTTTCTAACAGACAGAAGACATGAAGTTTTCAGTGACCACTGAGCTATCTTATGGGCTGAGAGAAATTAATTTGGGCTAAACTCTGTTAAGGAATTTATCACCTTCTTGAATGCATTCTAAGAAAAGGGAAGGGGAGCAGGAATGAAAAGGAAAGCTCTTTACAGTGGAACATTAATTAGTAAATGTTGAAGGTATAATAGTGTTAGAAAACCCACCATTTGGCAGCCATGACAGTAAAAATTTATTTAATTTTAAAACCCCATCAGTAGATGTTAAAACAAAATGATTGGTAGCTTAATGGGGACAGAGTTTTTACACAGTCTCCAAATATCTTTTTAGAGAGTAATAATTATAGAGAAGAAAATGGCAACTACAGTGAAGAAATCGGGTGGTTTCCACCTTAACTGAACTTGATTCAACCTAACGTTGCCAATAATGAGAATCTGATGTGATATGCTAAAAGATTACATCATCACTAATGTAAAATTCCTACTCAAATGGATAATCTTGAGTCTAATCATAGGAAAACAACCAGGCCAACTCAAATTGAGACATATGCTACAAAACAACTGGCTTGCATTCTTCAAAAATGCCAATGGCATGAAAACAAAGAGAGATTCAGGAATTGTTCCAGTATAAAGGAGATCAAAGTACACAATCACCAAATGCAATGCATGATCCTGATTTGGATCCTGGAACAGAAGTAAAAATTGTTATAAAGAATATTGTTAGGGTAATTTGAAAAATTTAAACATGGCACTTATATCAGATGAAAGTATTGTGTTGATGTTAAATTTCCTGGATTTCATAATTATATTGTGATAATGTAAAAGAATATTATTCTTAAAACATATATGTTAAAGTATTTAGGGATTGATGTTCATTATCTCTGTAATTTAATTTCACTTAGTTAAGCATAATCCTATTGATAATATTTGTATTATAAACATAAAAAAGAGAGACTGGTGAAGCAAGTGTAGCCAAATGTTAACAATTGGTGGGTTCATGAAAAGGGCAAATAGGCATTCACTAGGTAATATTAGTGTATTCAAGTATAATTTTTCCAAATAATAAGTTAATAATAGGTAAAGATATAGATGTATTTGAACTGTAGTCACTGAACTGGCCCAGGAACAATGAACCTTCTACAGTACAAGCTGAACATGTCCCTATAGGGTCTGGAATTTGATCCTGAATAACATTTTCCAGTAAAAGAACTAGGAGTCCTTGGGGAAAATGACTAATTCTGTACCTGAGGCGGAGAAGGTGTAATATGGTCTGGGATACCTTATCAGGTGATAAAAACTTTTCCTATTACGGGCAGATTCAGAAAGGACCCAATACACAGTTAAAAGAGATTAATATTGGCTATGATGGAAGACCTCCTGAGAATACCAGATGCTGTAGGCTTAGGAGAAGGACCAGGCAGCCCAGTCTGAAACATTTAGCCATTGAAAACCCTATGAATAGCAGAGAAGCATGGATAATAGTGCCAAGGCATGGCACAGCGTCGGGTAGTGTTTCATTGTGTTGTACAGAGGATCACTTTGAGTCAGACCTGACTCAATGGCACCTAACAACAACCACAAAGAATGAAACAATTGTGACATCAAAGAAAACAATGATTACATTTGAAATAAGTTTCATAGGAAAATTTATCTTTTCTTTCTAAAGAATAACTAAGATAACTAAGAAAAGACTGAAATTTAGGCACAGTTTAACTGGAATGGATACAAGGCTGGCTATGTAATTTTCAGGGTCCAATGCAAAAGAAAATATATATGGCTCCTTGTTTAAAAAGGAAGAGGAAAAAGTACCATTTAAGATGATAAAATATAGAGCTTTTCCTGTCTTGGTGTGGGATCTCTCTCTCTCCCTCTCCATCTCCCTCTCTTTCTGTCATGGTGCTTTTTTATTTGCTATTTAGCATTGCTTTAAGTGACCTTTATGTAAAGAGAAATTTCAACTGTAAATTATTAGTGTAATTTATTATTTATTTATTTATTTATATATATATTTTTTGTACTCAGGGTTTGAATGCAGGGCCTTATGCATGTTTTGCTAGTGCTCTACCACTTAGCTACACCCTCGGCCCATTTTTAAATTTTGAGACAGGGTCTTGCTAAGTTACATAGGCTGCCTCTGGCATCAAACTTGCAATCCTGGCCCCACTTCCTGAGTCACTGGGATGACATGCGTGAGCCCTGCACCCAGCTTAGTGTGAATTTTTACCACTCATCTTATATTGAGCATACTTAGCTTTAAAATGCAAATATAAGAGCCTTTAGTTTGTATGCACAATTACTGAACTTGCACAATTAGTACTTTGTAATTCTTATGTGCTTCTGTATTTTGTTCTTACCAGAATGGTAGAAACATTGTAAAAAAAAAAAAAGTTAACTCTTTTTATTACCCTTCTTGACATACACATTTTGCTTATGTTTCTTTCTCTGTCATTCTTTTCAGCATAAGAACTTGGCTAATACAGGGTAGTCACATGTAAGAAAGGACATAATGAGATCAGTTGGTCATATGTGCTGTTTAGAACACCAGGACCTTCTTTCTATATTCAAAATAAACTCAGGCTTGAACAGAAAGCTTGTCTTTCCAGTGCTATCGATGCCCAGCTCACTCAGTCAGGACCTTGTATATACAGTGCTTGCTTCCAATTCCCATCCTTCAAATGCCCATTGGAATTCTGTTCATGTGGGCATCTGAACACTATATGCAGCAGAGCAGTGAGGAATTGCATTGTATATTATACATACACTGCCTTTTCTGAGGCACATGCTGCTTTGTCTATTTGGACTTCACTATCAAAGATAACACCATTAAGAATGTTGAGATGGAGACAAGCAGAGCATTAACCCTGAGTGAGGTCTTGTGCAACTACACAGATCACAGGCCCATGAGGCTGGCTCTGAATGGCTATTTCAGAAGATATTGGGTACTAAGATATGGAAATCAGGAAAGGCAATTTCAAAGATTCAGAAAACACTTCTATTTTCTTGGGATGTAAATCTGAGGAAAATGAAGGATCAATTCGAGTGATAAGCACAATTCAACTAAAAGCCATTTTCTTAGCATCTTTCTCTAGCAAAGGACTATTGACCTACCAGGCACTCATTCTAACACCTGGTCCAAGAACCAGTGAGGGCCTATGGTTTGGCTATGTTTTTGGAATGAGGGGAAGGAAAAATATAGAGAACTATAAGAGACTAATCCTCCCCTCAATATTTTTATGCTCCTTCTCCCTTGCAGAAATAGAACTACTGAGTTTTCCCTTGATTCATGCCATTCAGAAGAAATATTACATATTCTACCCCTTCCTGAAGTTGAATGTAATTACGTGATTAAGTTTTTTAGTAGGAAGGGAGTGGAAATGTTTTGTACAGTTTACCGAATGTGTGCTTTCATAGAATCTATGTGTGACCTTTCCCCACTTTCTTCCCTCCTGCTTTTTAGAACGTATATATGGTGGAGAGTCATCTTGGACTATTCAGATAAGGAAACACACATTTGGGATCATGAGCAACAAAGCAGAGGAAGCTTGGTTAACTGGAAAACCTCATAGAGCATGTCTCTGAATCATCAACCTCTAAACTCTTAGGTAATGAAGAAATTAATTCTCTTCGTTTTTAGCTGCTCTTCTTTATTCACAACTAAACATATAGCCTAATCAATATAAGAATTTTTTAGGGCAGCAAATTTAAAAACTACTCAGTACCACACGCTCTTCCAGACACTGAGGATATAACTGTGAACAAAACTGACTGGGTGCAGTGGCATGCGCCTATAATCCCAGTGACTAGAGAGGCAGATGCAGGAGGATCTCAAGTTCAAGGCCAGAGGCAGCCTGTGTAACTTAACTAGACCCTGTCTTAAAATAAAATATTAAAAAAATGGGCTGGAGGTGCAGTTCAGTGGTAGAGCATTTGCAAAGTATGTGCAATGCCCTAGATTCAAACTCTTAGAACCCCTGCCAAAAAAAAAAAAAAAAAAAAAAAAAAAACCCTGCAAAAAAGAAAAAACACCCAACAAAACAACAACAACAAACCCCACAAAACCTGTGAATAAGACATACAAAGTGTTCTCATGAGCTTACATGTTCTAATAAGGGGAGGCATTTAGTCAATATGACAGGAGATGGTAGTGAGATCCCAAGTAGGATAAGCAGTTAAAGAAAGTTAGGGAATGCTTTTCTCATAGATTATATCTGAGCAGAAACCTGAAGGAAGTAGTAAAATTGAAACTACTTTGTTATCTAGGGAAAGAACAGTCCACAAAACATACCAACAAACATTATATGGGAAGTGGGAACAGGAGGCATATATTTGAAGAACAGCAAGACCATGATGGCTGAGGCCAAGGGCACACGGCAGAAAATGTAGATGAGAGGGTTTAGATGGTAGGGCCGTGGGATTGTCCTCTGAGAGAATAACCAGAGGGTACGAAGCAGAGGAATGAGGCAGTCTCAGGTGTACTTTTAAAACATCTCTGTGGAAATTAAGTGTGACTGGTACAAGAATGGAACTGGAAAGACCATGGTGACATAGTTTGGGGGGTAGTTGAAGAGAAGTGATCGGGTTCTGGATATGTTTTGAGATTAGAGAAGACATGATTTGCTGATGAATTGAATAGGGGAGATGGAAGATAAGGACTCAGGGATGATGCCATAACTTGGCCTGTTGTGTGCCATCTTGATAAATATCCCACTAGAAATTCCAGTGTGTGGATAGAGATTTGAGGAACATAGAACTTCTCAAGACATTCATTGTCATAGTAATTATATTTACAGTGACTGTGTGTGCTACATATGCATGTGTTATTTCATTTAATTTCTACAACATCTTATTAGAATAGTTATTACCACCCTCACCCTTCTAGATGAAAACCCTGAGGTTTAAACTGGTTGCGTAACTTGTCCAAAGTCATACAGTGGGTGAATGGCATAGCAAGTGTTCTAGCTCATCTCTCCAAAGAGTTAGTTCCAAATGCTTCTGCGTCTCAGCCTTTCATGTCTCATACCCCTCCATCAGTTTATATATTAGCATGTGACAAACTAATCCCCACAGGCCAAATCTGTAGCTATGCCTGTATTCATATAGTGCATGATTAAGAAAAAAAAAAAAAAACGTGGAAAAGAAAAATCAAAACACAAGTGTTTCATGATTGTTGAAAATGATATGTAACTCAAATTTATATCCATACATAAAGTTTTATTGGAACACAGTCATGCCTATTCCTTTACATATTGCCTATGGCTATTTTTGAGCTGTAATGGCTGAGTAGACTAATTTCCACAGAGACCATATGGCTCCCCACACCTAAATCTGGCCCTTTACAAAAAGTTTACCAACCCTAGTTTAAAGAGAAAATTCTGTTCTAACATATATGAACTGCTATATTTGTGATTTATTTCTGAACTATTTCTATAGTAGTTAATATCCACAAAGTCTGAGAAGGTAACCATTGGTCAGAGTTTGTCAGCCAGTTGAGAATTAATTACTCATGTAATTTTGTTCTAATAAGTAGAAACCCACAGTCAGAATAATGGCAAATAACATTTGACAGTGGTATGTGCTTAGTCCCTCTTCCCCCTCTCCCTCTCTTCCTCCTCCTCCTCTTCTTCCTCCTCCTTTTCCTCCTCCTCCTCCTCTTCCTCTTCCTCTTCCTCCTCCTTCTTCTCCCCCCATTTGTTACACCCTCCCCTTGCACCCTCCCTCCCCCTTTCTCTGTCTCCCTCCTTCCACTCAGATAATCTGTGTAGTTCAGGAAATTGTGAGTTGTTGTTTTGAGATTACTAAAGGATTTGCCTTTAGGAGCTCTTTTTTTTTTTTTTTTTTGGTACTGGTGGTTGAACCCAAGGTCTTGTGCTTGCATGCTTTGCAAGTGCTGGACCACTGAGCTGCCACTTCTAGCCCCCCACCCTTTTTTTTTTTTTTTTTGAACTTTTTGAGACAAGATTTTGCTAAATTACGTAGACTGCCTCTGGTCTCAAACTTGCGATCCTCTTGCCTCCACCTCCTGAGTAGCTAGGATTATAGGCAAGCGCCACCACGCCCAGCTAGGAGCTCTTTTTAAAAACAACAACAACAACAACAACACTAAGTTCTCAATTTCTAGCTTTGAAACTATATCACACAGTGATCATAGACCTTAATTGCAATCAAGTTTACTTCTACCAAATACCAATGGTGAATAATCACAACATTCATCAAGGGATGGCACTCCATAGTTGAACAAGTCATTCTATTTCCACCAGAGAAGTATAGTGAAAGTCTACACACAGCTGTCCCAGCAGAAGGGTTTGTAGTGATCTAGTGTGGAGGGAAATAAGAAAGTAAGATAAGAGCCCCATATAAAAGGAGAGCAGTCAATCTCTGTGCCAAGTACAGAAAGGCTCTCTGAGCCACAGTTTTTATCTGTGAATTTCAAAGCAGCTGAGGCTGTGAAGCTCAGTGTGTGTGTGTGTGTGTGTGTGTGTGTGTGTGTGTGTGTGTGTGTGTTTTGCTGTCATTGCTGCTGGCTTTCTCTTTCAATAAAAGTTAGTCTTATTTGAACTGAACTGAAACAGCTTGTTTTCATCTATCTCATTTGGGGCCAGTACCAGAGAAATTAAAAAATATCATCTATGGAATAGACTTGAAAAGATACCCACCTCAATTGCTTTAGTATGTGAATGGCAATATTACCTGGACTCCTCGGAGAGTGAGGACAGATTCTCTTCTTCCTTTTGGTGATGTCTAGTGGCCTCTTATATCACTCAATTACATCTTATATATAAACTTTCCTTACTGAATTATGTATATCTACTATGCCTGATAATAGATATTTTCTTTGGAACCAAACATTTGTTTAAAAATCTTTGGACAGAGGATTGCAGTCTATATGAGTCCATTTATATAGCACTCTCTTTTTAATAGGTTTATTGAGATACAGTTCACTTGCTATGTAATTCACCCATTTAATGTGTATAATTTAATGGATTGTAGTATATTCCCATAGTTCTGTACCTATCACCACAATAAATCTCAGAACATTTTCATTATCCCCCAAAATAAACCCTATATCTCATCACCGTCACCCACTATTCCTCCACACTTACTCAGCCCCACTATGAGTTGGTTGTGACTCGACAGCACCTAACAACAAACAAGTCGACCATTAATATACTTTCTATCTTTAATGTTTTGTTTATTCTGGACATTTTATATAAATAGAATCATCAGTGTACGGTCCTTTGTGACTGGCTTCTTTCGTTTAGCATGCTTTCAAGGTTCACCTATAATGTGGCATGTGTTAGTCCTTTGTGTCTTTTTATTGTCAAATGATATTTCATTGAATGAATACTCTGTGACACTCTTGAAATGACAAAATTATAGACACAGAGCAGATTAGTGGTTGCCTTGTGTTTGGGTGATGGTTTTGAGGGGTGTGTGCAATGTGAGTACAGCAATGAAAGGTTAGTATGAGGGATCCTTGTGATGGGACGTTTATGTATCTTTTTTTTTTTTTTTTTTTTTGCGGTACTGGGGGTTGAACCCAGGGTCTCATGCTTGCATGCTTTGTAAGTGGTGGACCACTGAGGTGCACCCCCAGCCCATTTTTTTACTTTTGTGAGACAGGGTCTCGCTAAATTACGCAGACTATCTCTGGTCTCAAACTTGCAATCCTCCTGCCTCTGCCTCTCGAGCCGCTGGGATTACAGGCATGCACCACCACACCTGGCTGGAATGTTTATGTATCTTAACAGCAGTACTTCTCACACAAACCTGCACATGCTAAAACTTCATAGAGCTAAATATGTACAAACACATGAAAACATGAAAATCTGGTAAAATATGAAGAGGTCTGTGGATTATAGCAATGTCATTTCCTTATTAGGATATTGTACTCCAGTTATGCAAGCTGTAACCATTGAAAGAGAGTGAATTGGATATGGGATCTCTTTGTATTATTTCCCATGATTACATGTGAATCCACAATTATCTCAAAATAAAACAGTTAAAACTATACTAATAGGAACTGGGGAAGAATTCAGGAATGATAGAGAAAGGACCTCTGAAAATTCATTCCTGCATAAAAGCAACAAGAATACTGGCAAAAATTGGCAAAATCAACATTTTAGAACTCTGGAAATTAACAGAGGTTTACAACAATTTGAGTATGTATTCAAGAAAAAAAGCTAAATCCTGATAAGAACACTGGAGTTCATGGCATTTTAACTTACTTTGTTCCCCTCTTCCTTTCTCTAGTTCCAGGACAGCCTCGGAAATAAAGTGACAGGATTTAGCTCACTTGGTAGAGCACTGTGCTGCAGTCTCTGAGGTCTTGAGTTCAATTCCCAGCACCACAAAAATGGGAGAAGGACCTGGCAATCCACTCCCAAGGCAATCCCGAAACAGTCAGCCATTGAAAACCCTATGAGGGTTGCTATGAATCGAATACCGACTCGAGGGCACCTAACAGCAACAGCAACAGCAATCATAGTGAAAAACAGGAGTGTAGCAGCCACTAGAAGACAGAATGTTGAAGTTCCTCCAAAGCCCTGTTCCCAGTTAACTGCCATTATGTGACCTATCTAGTAAGTTGCTGGAAAATCCCACTGATAAGACTTATATTTGTTTGATTTGATTCAGAAGGGACAGTTGTAAACATCCAGTAATAATTGGAACATGAAATGTATGTAGTATAATCTAGGAAAATTAGAAGTTGTGAATTGGGTAACAGAGCACATAAACATCGACATTCTGGGCACCAGCGAGCTAAAATGGACTGGTATGGGCCATTTTGAATCAGTTAATCATATGGTCTACTATGTCAAGAATGATAACTTAAAGAGAAATGGGGTTGCATTCATCATCATCATAAAAAAAAATGTCAAAATCTGTCCTGAAGTACAATGCCATCAGTGATAAAATAACATCCATATGCTTATAAGGAAGGCAGTTAATGTGACTATTATTCAAATTTGCACAAATGAAGAAAGGGAAAATTTTTACCAACTACTGCAATTTGAAATTGATCAAATATGCAATCAGGATGTACTAATAATTACTGGTGACTGGAATGCAAAAGTTGGAAACAAAGAAGAAGGCTCAATAGTTGGAAAATATGGCCTCAGGGACAGAAGTGATACTGGAGATCATGTGATAGAATTTTGTCAGACGATCGACCTTTTCATTGAAAATGAATTTTTTCACCCATATGAATGGCAACTATACACAAAAAGTTCACCAGATAGAACATACAGAAACCAAATAGAATATATTTGTGGGAAGACATGATGGAAAACTTCAATGTCAAAACTCAGAACAAGAACAGTGCTGATTGTGGATCAGACCATCAACTGCTCATATGCAAGTTCAAACTGAAACTGAAGAAAATTAGAACAAGTGTACCAGAGCCAAGGTATGACCTTGAGTATATCTCATCTGAGTTTAGCAACTACCTGAAAAACAGATTTGATGAGTTAGGCACTAATGACTGAAGACCAGACAAGTTGTGACATGACATCAAAGATATCATTCATAAAGAAAGCAAAAGGTTATTATAAAGTAAAAAGACCAAATTGCATGTCAAAAGATGCTCTGAAACTTGCTTTTGAACATCAAGCAGCTAAAGTAAAAGAAAGACATGAGAGGGTTAAAGAACTGAACAGAAGATTCCAAAGGACAGATTGAGAAGAAAAAAAACAGATATTAAAATGACATGTGCAAAGAGCTGGAAGTAGAAAACAAAAAGGAAAAACATGCTCTTTTTTTCTCAAGCTTAAAAAATTGAAGGAAAAAAGTTCATGGCTTGAGTGCCAATAGTAAAGGACTCTATAGGGAAAATATTAAGTGATACAGGAAACACCAAAAGAAGATGGAAGGAATACACATAGAGTCATTATACCAAAAATAATTGGTGGATGATCAACCATTTCAAAATGTTGCCTATGATCAGGAACCAATGGTACTGAAGGAAGAAGTGGAAGCTGCCTTGAAGGAACTGGCGAAACACAAGGCTCCAGGAATTGATGGAATACCAATAGAGATGTTTCAACAAACAGATGCAACACTGGTGGTGCTAACTTGTGTATGCCAAGAGATTTGGAAAACAACTGCCTGGCCAAGTGACTGGAAGAGATCCATATTTGTGCCTATTCCCAAGAAGGGATGCAACTGAATGTGGAAATTATCAAATGATATCATTAATACCACATGCAAGTAAAGTTTTACTAAAGATGGTTCAAAAGCAACTACAGAAGTATATAGACAGGGAACTGCCAGAAAATCAAGCCAGATTCAGAAGAGGATGTGGAACCAGGGATATCAGTGCTGATGTCAGATGGATATTAGCCAAAAGCAGAGAATACCAGAAAGATGTCTTTATTTTATTAATTACACAAAGGAACTTGACTATGTGAATCATAAAAAATTATGGATAACACTGTAAATAATGGGAATACCCAATTAATTGTACTCATGGGGAATCTGTACATGGACCAGGAGGCAATTGTTCAAACAAAACAAGAGAATACTTACTGGTTTAAAGTCAAGAAAGGTGTGCATCAGGGCTGTATCATTTCAACATACTCCTCAATCAAGGTGGGACTGGTCACTTGGCTGAGGTCAGTTTATGTGAAAGATAGAGATTTGACAAGTATAATAGGATCAGAGTGAAAAGTTCACTCATTGAGCAGTTCATGGCAGAGCAACAGATTCTGTCCATTTACACTAAAAGTAAAAAAAAAAATTTTTTAAAGCAGATCAACAACAGAAAAATATCTCTAAATTTCTCTCCATCCCTAATGTAGCAAAGGGTACGCCATAGAATGCTCTAAATAAATAAATCCTTAACACTGACCTTTTGCAACTTCTTTCTCTCCTTATGTTTGCTTTCAATATGATTTCATCAGGATAAAAATGTTTATTAGATGAACACACAGTGGCATCTGCCTCAATTCTGCAGCCCCTGGTGACAATCTTGATGCTAAGCGACAACAGTGGCGATAATGACCAGGCTTGGGGTGAATAATAGATGGAAAGAATTATAGCAGATCTTGCCAGACCACTGTGGCATCTTCATTCTCCTCCAGCCCTAATTTGAAGTAGTGGCATCAGTATAATCGATTCAGGGGAATGTGGTCATAGCAGGTACTTAGGAGCAGGAAGAGAGGAAAGAAAGTAAGCCAAGAGGAATAAAATGCAATTATTCTCCTACACCACAGATACTTTGACGTAAAAACTCTCGGTATGGCTTCTATTAGTACAATTTTTACCAACTTACAAGTTGGAAATAATCAAATTTCCTCAAATTTCATAAAACAGGACTTACACAGGTTGAACCAAATTTTTCTTAAAATGATCCTTAGCACTGCTGCTTAGCAGTAATTTACTTTAATGAGAATTTTGCTTATTTTCTATTCATGACTCTGTCCATTTACCAAGTTCAGTGATATCAAGCTCTCAAAAGGGATAATTTATGAATCAATATGCTTATCAGTTATTTTCATCTCAAAGTTACAAAATTAACAAATGGCAAAGCATTGATCAAAATGAGTTAGTGAGCCCAATGTTAGAGGGAGGTAAAGACCTGAGTATATGAGTTAATTGTATTAAATTAACAAAAATATACAGCTGAAATACATGTTTAGGAAACCATTAATCAGCCGGGTTCTATGGTGCACATCTGAAATCCCAGCAACTCGGGATGCTGAGGCAGGGGGATTTTGAGTTCAAGGCCAGAGGCAGACTGTACAATTTAGCAAAACTTTGTCTCAAACAAACAAACAAAAAAAAAACAAACAAACAAAAAAGGAAACCATTAGTCAAATGATACCCTGTAGTAAAAACATTGTAAAGTCTGATGTTTAGCTTAGTGGGTTGACTGCTGCTCCGTACTTTCTGAGGACCCAGTTTCTATCCCTAGCACTGCAAAATGGGAGCAGGATGTGGCAGTCCACTCCTGAAACAATCAGCTATTGAAAACCTTTTGAAGATCACTATAAGTTAAACACTTAGACACAAGTCTACAGCACCTGAGAACACCCACCATAGTATAGATGTGCAGATTTATGAAAGAAAAATGTAAAAGGAGGTGGAAATTTTTCTTTTGTTTTTCTTTTTGAGGTAAAAATCTCATTATCTAGCCCAGGCTGGCCTTGAACTCCTGGTCCTCCTGCCTCACACTCCTATGTACTGAGATTATAAGTGTGTGCCACTACAACCAGTGGAAATTTTTCTTTTTTTTTTTTTTTTTCTGATACTGGGGGTTGAACCCAGGGCCTTGCACTTACATACTTTGCAAGTGCTGGACCACTGAGCTGCACCCTGAGCCCCTTTACTTTTCGAAACAGGGTCTTGCTAAATTACCCAGACTGCCTCTGGTCTCTAATTTGCCATCCTCCTGCCTCCGCCACCCAAGTCCCTGGGATTACAGGCATGCGCCACTGCGCCCGGCTTCGAAATTTTCCTTTTAAGCATCTAAAAGCTATAGTAAATGGAAGGGCATTTGGTTCATGATAACTGGTACAATTGTCTTTTATATAAGCATGATTTTTCTTAAATTTAAAGGCTTAGCTTAGAATCAGTATCTCCTAATTTGAAACTATTGAACTTCTAACAATAATAAACTATGTTCATTCACAAGGTAATTCCTTTGGAATATTAAAATATCCGATGCCTATAGAAATGTTTGCCCCCTGGTGGTGAAATTATTATTTAAAAATTTTTTTTTAAGATATGACTTTAATTATGGAATCTTGGCACTAAAATCCTTTCTGTGATAAACAAGAATAATAGTGCATTATATATAGAAGGCACAGGGAGGTGAAGCTGTGCCATATAGCTTGGTAAAATGGGTATAATACAACAGTCATATTTGGGATAGCAAATTTAAATTCTCTATATCATACCATTTGGAACTAAGGTTTCCTTGACCTATTTCTATTTGTTTTCATGTTGGTCATATTGCTAATTTAGTATTGTAAAGAATGCTGCCTCCTTTTAGTAAATTTCATAATAAGCATTTACCAGACCTGGAATTTCTATACATAATCTCATACCTTAGTTGGGGCCTACTGATTTAGAAGAACAGCAACTTTGTACAGTTTCCCATTGTGTTCCAGTTTGGCATCACAAACAATATTAGGGCCCAGTGGCAGAATGCCAAAACCAAGCTGAAAAAATAGATGATGAAGAGGTCTGTTAAAAATTTCTTTGCAGACTAATTGGAGCCTTTGTACACATGAAGAAAATATAGCAATTGCTATTCCTGAGCTGAACTGAGGAGTCCATAGGACAACTTGTCTGGGTTGATTAAAGAAGAAAAACTATGATTCAAAATTTAAAAAGCAATTCAAGTAAGTTACTACTAGCTTTAAAAAATTAATGATAATCCTGAAACTATATAAGATGTTAGAAGAAAGTTTTAACGTGGAGTTTATTGTGATACATTATAAAGTCCATGAAAAACAGACAAATATCACTGTCTGAAAATACAGAGCTACTTTAGAGTAAGGTGACAATGACCATTGAGTCTTTAGTGACTGAATAATTGAATGTGAATATTTTTCCTTTCTTTTGTTCGATTAGGTACATGCTTTTAATTCGGTATCTACTGTTTAATCTTAAGATGAATTTAGCAGGATAGATCATGAATAATGTTTTTATGGAATTGGAGCAAAATAATTAAGCTGGCTTTTACACTCAGTCATTATTTTGTAAAGATAGTTTTATCTCCCACCATCCTGGGCAAGCAAGTAATTGGATAGATTGGATAAGTTTCTAGTGAAATGGGCAATCACAGCCCAGGTTTGGTAACAAATACCTTTAAAGACAACAACAAAACATTTATAAACTGATAAGATTTCTTTATGGATACTTTAATGCCTTATAGATGGAGATTTCTCATAGAATGATAGTAATACTTAAATAGCAATTGCTATATGCCAGGCACTAATTCTTTCACTTAATTCCCAAAATAGCCTTATGGTTTTGGCAAGCTAGTAATGTTTTCCTAATTTTAGAGATGTGGAAACTGAAGCACAGAGATTACCCAGAGAGTTAGTGGTAGAGCCAGGATTCAAATTTAATCACTCATACACTAGAACTTGTACTCATATTCACTGTGAGATTATTTGAGTAAGTAGTACATTATTCAGAGAAGTGAAAACCATAGTGTCAACACATTAGAAATATATTTATTATTTATGACATAAAGAACATCTGTATTTATTTATGAGGACCTTCAAAATGATTAAAATTCAATACTGCAACACAAAAGGGATTATTTCCCAAGGAGGTGCCTCCCCAAAACAATATTTTTCTAACCTTTGTCAGCTCAATATAAGTTCATGAATGGTGTTTGGATAAATAAATTACTGAGTGAAGATAATGTTCCATTAAAGAACAATGATATCTTAGAACTACAAATCCCTGTATTTGAGAAACAGCTCTGTGGAGGATAATGAGACCATTTCAAGATTTAATGACAGCCAGATATTTCTAAGTTGGGATGAATAGACCACTAATGGTAATTTCAAGAGAAGTTTTGATATTAGCTGTAACAGGTATTATATTCAATTCTGTTTGATGTGTTTAAATTTGATCTTACCAAAAAGTGAGGGCTAGACCATCAGATGGCTTATTTAACTTCTTTGAGTCCTCCTGCTGGTTATTAAGTTACCAATACTCTTTCTCTCTTCCCTCTGGAAAGTAATGACTATTACATTATTCAAGTTCTTATCCAATGAGGTCAGAACTCCTCTCATCAACTTTTATGTGAACCTAGCTCTGTATTTTTCCTCCTCTCTGAGTGCCAATGTCATATTCACCCAGTGCATCTTAGTCACACACTATCATAGTCACACCTTGAACCGTATCAATACCAGAACCTACAAAATATGAATTCCAAAAAGAAAATTCTTTAACTATGTATAGCCTAATTTGCTCCTAGCCCAGTTGGATAAGCCCCATGTTGAAAACAATTAGATGTCCTTGTTGAAAGCTGCACTCTGATTTATTCTATGGTTATTTATGTAACTCCTTATGTTATGTTGAACTTAACTCCTTAAATTAACTTAACTCATTAACTTTCCCCCTTCCCTCTTTAAGACGTTTAAGGTTACACATTGCTCTTTGAGGTTATTGTCTTCATTATACTCCACAAGCTTTTCTATAGTTTAACTATGATATGTTTCTGTTTATTTTGTTTATCCTACTTGGGGTTTACTGAACTTATGGTATCTATGTGGTTGTTTTACTTATCTATTTATTTTTCTTTCTCTTTTCAACAGATTTGGTGAGATATAGCTGATATACCACATAATGCACCTGTTTAAAGGGTATAAGTCAATGTTTTTTTAGTATAGTCATGAAATTATGAAGCCATCACCACAATTTAATTTTAGAACATTTTCATATCTCCTAAAAGAAATCCCATACCCATTTGTAGTTAATCTCCAACCTCCCCTACCACCAAACCTAAGCAACAACCAACCAACTTTTTAGTTTGCCTATTCTGGACATTTCATATCAATAGAATCACACGATATGTGATCTTTTGTGACTGGTTTCTTTCATTTGGCATAATATTTTCAAGTTTTATCTGTATGATAGCATGTATCCATATTTCATTTTTTATTGCTGAGTAATGAATAATAGCAATGGAGATGATAATAATTCTGTTGTATAGATATACCACATTTATTTTACCCATTCATCAGTTGATGGGCATTTGGGTTGCTTCCACCTTTTGGTTATTATGAATAATGTCGCTATGAATATTTGTGTATCCGTTTTTGTGTGGCCATATGTTTTCATTTCTCTGCCAGTGGAATTCTTTGGTCACATAGTAGCTCTATATTTAGCTTTTTGAAGAACTATTAAACTGTTTTCCACAGGGGTTACATCATTTTGCATTTTGCATTTCCATGAACAATGTATGAGGGTTCTAATTTCTCCACTTTTATTGTCTTGTCGTTTTTAATGTAGTAATTCTAAGGGATATGAAGTGATATCTCATTGTAGGTTTTTTATTTTTCTACTTTCTAAAATTTCTGTCTTCCCCCTACCCGTCTCCTTTTCCAGAGTGGAGGATCAAACCCAGGACCTTTTTATATGTTAAGCAACTTCTCAACCATTGAGGTACACCCCTGACCTCACTGCAAGTTTAATATGCATGTCTTTAATAACTAAAGACACTGAGCAACTTTTAATGTTATTTTTGGCAATTTTTGTATCATCTTTGGAGGGATGTCTACTCAAATGACCATTTTTAAAAATGGCATTAGTTGGGATTTTTTGTTGTTGAGTTGTAAGAATTCTTTACATATTCTGGAGATAAGTCCCAGATTGAGTATATAATTTGTAAATACCTTCTTCTTAGTTGTCTTGGTTGGAATGTCCATGCTTTCTTGATTGTTTTTTTAAAAATTTTGGTGATACTATATATAACACAAAAATTTTAATTTCCATATACTACAACTTATCATTTTTTCCTTTTAGCCTTTATGCATGTTATTATATCTAAGGAATCATTGGCTAACTCAAGGTCACTAAGATTTATTTCTGATTTTTTCCTGTAAGTTTTATAGCTTCAACTCTTACATTTAAGTTTATGATCCATTTGGAGTGCTTTTTTTTTTCTCTCTGTGGTTTTATGTCTTTCATGACTTTTGTAAAATTGTTGGCTACTATCTCTTCAAATGCTGCTTCTGCCTTATTCTCTTCTCTTTTTTCAGGACCTCAGTTACACCTATGCTGGATTTATTTATTGTGCACATGACTTTTAAGCTCTATTCTGTTGATGAATTGTCAAGAGAATACCTTATATCAGTGAGAAACAGTATACTGAATAGACAGACTTCAATTCTGTTTCATTTTGTCCTTGAAAAGGATAGGCTCTCTCTGCATGGAGTACATCTCTGGGGTTCTTGGACAACATAAGGATAGAGCTCAAGAGGGAAATACTAGACTGTCTGCTAAAAGATCAACGTAAGACTTAGATTTGTGGCAATACAGCACCAGTTACAAATGTTATGTTGCCCTTAATCTAATGGTCAAGTAAAGAGAAAAGTGGAATGCTAGGATACTGTGTAAAAGTAACTGTTTTTATTACAGTACTTTCATATTATTTTGATGTTTTACTCAGTGAATAAAAATTAACCTAATTTAGGAACTTGGTAAAGATGACTATTACTTTAAGAAACTGATAAAAAAATAAACTAAAAACTATAGATAGTTGGAGAAACGAAGTAGGGAGGTAGTCATAGGATTTAGTTCAACTAATTGCATGCTAGCATGTGCTTTGCATTGTTCTCAATGCTGGGGATACACGGAGCAGGTAATATCTCTTGCTGTGGACTGAATGTGTCTTTACAAAATTTATATGTTGAAGCCCTCATATCCAGTGTCCTGGTATTTGGAGGTGGGATATTTGGGTGGTTTAGATGGTTATGAGGGTGGCTTAGTTCCTTTATAAGAAGAGACATGGGCTATCTCTCTGTATCTCTGTCCCCCTCACTCATTCCTGGCCATGTGAGGATATAACAAGGTGGTGGCCATGTGTAAAACAGAAGGTCCTCACCACAACCTGAGCATTGTAGCTTCCTGATCTGTGACTTCCCATCTTTACAACTGTAGGAGATATCTGTTAGTTAAGCCACTCAGTCTAAGGTATTTTGTTATAATAGCCACAGCAGACTCAGACCCTCCTGCTCTGGTATCTCTGAAATGCCAACCTCATGATAGATTAAAATGTGATTAATATGTTGTTGTTAGGTGCCGTCGAGTTGGTGTCTGACTCATAGCCACCTTAGGTACAACAGGCAAAACACTATTGTCAGTGCTTCTCTGCTATTCATAGGGTTTTCAATGGTGGATTGATTTCTGGGAGTGAGTTGCCAGGTTCTTCTCCCAAGCCTACAGTACCTGGTGTTCCCAGGAGGTCTCCCATCTAAGCACTAACCAGGCCCAACCCTGCTTAGCTTCTGAGATGTGATGGGATCAGTCACCGCAGTGCTACAGCTGCAGGCAGTGATTAATATAGGTATATGTTATTTTTAAATAAGATATTCTTACATTCATGACTTTATTTAAAAATATTTTTTAAACTCCATGACAGCCAGGGTGGCAGCACATACCTATAATTACAGCACTCAGGAATCTTAGGCAGGAGGATCCCAAATTCAAGGCCAGCCTGGACTACATAACAAGTTAAAAGCCAGGCTGTGCTACACAGCAAGTTCCAAGACAGTCTGGGCTACACAACGAGACCTTGTCTCAAAAAAGAAAAGAAAAAAAACAAAAACAACCACCAACCCATTCTAAACCTTTATAATTCCCAAGATTTGCTTCATATGTGGTGTTTTTGTAACCTTTATCAAATATGGTTACGATGAGAGTGAAAGTAACTTTAATGTTGTTGTTGATGTTGTTGTTGTTGCTGTTGTTGTTTGGTACCTTCAAGTTGGATCCTACTTATAGGGACCCTAAGTACAGCAGAATGAAACACTACCCAACACTGTGCCATGCACATGATCATTTTATGTTGAGCCTGCTGTTGTAGGCACTATGTTTCTTCTCATTTTGAGTTGTGCCACATCAGCAAAAGGACGTTCCAGGGGCTTTACTCCATTCCCCTCATTAAGGTCGACTGTACTTTGAGGAGGCAACTCTTCCCTAGTTGTTTCTTGAATGCCTTCTAGTGTGTGGGGCTCATTCTCTGGCACTATATTTGACTGTGCTTCTCTCTTATTCATAGGGTTTTCAATGGCTAATTGTTTTGGGATTGGACTGCTGGTCCTTTTCTCTGGTCTTAGTCTGGAAGCTCAGCTGAAACTTGTCCACCATGTGTGGCTCTGCTGGTATCTGAAATACCTGTGGCATAGCTTTCAGCATCACAGCAATGCACAAGCCCTCACAACACAATAAGCTGACAGACACATGGGGGATTACCCTATTGAGCGCCATTTGACAGGGCAGAAGAGATTTTCCAGCCCATATGTCTTTAAAAAGACCTTGATTGGGAAAAGAACCCTAATTGGAAAGAACCCTACTTGGGGGTGAGCTAAGATGTATCAACATTACATTTCTCCAAAGACTAACATCGAGTTGCCATTAGGAATTTCAACTAAGCTGCTTTTTTATGGTATATGCCTGCAAATCTTAATTCATAATTGTTAGGTGCCATAGAGTTGGGTCTGACTCATAGCCACCCTATGTACAACAGAATGAAAAACTTCCTGACAGACACTGTGTCATGCCTGACACTGTGTCAGTGCTTCTCTGCTATTCATAGGTTTTTCAGTGACTGTTTTCAGGATTGCTTTGGGAGTGGATTGCCACAACCTTCTCCCATTTTTGTGGTACTGGGGATCATGAACCCAGGGCCTCAGAGAGCGCAGAGCAGCACTTTACCAACTAAGGTAAACCCCAGCAATTCATAATTAGAAGTATATTTTTTTCTTGGTTCAAAGTCCTTTTTTGATTCCCTTCTCCCTAAAAAAGACACTGTACTCAGTAAATTTGCCCCATTGAGGCACTGGTTCAATTCCTCCTCTTTTGGCTGATGGGGTAATGAAATGTGTGGATAAGAAGACATAATCAATAAATCAAGCTTCAAGTATGCTTTTAGTGTTCAATATCTAGGAGACGGCAAGACGGGAGCTATTTCTAGGGATGTTTTAGGTAGATGAGTGATGACTTTGTGCACTTCTCTTAACTTGCATCAACACAAGTACAGCTCCCTGTCCACAAGTCAATGAGGCAGGTCTCAAGAGGCCCAGATCTGGGGCGCCCAGAGTCTCTACTTCCGGCCCCGCCTTTCCCCCCCGCAGTTGCTAGGAGACGTGATGTCACCGGAAGCGGGGCCTGGGATAGGCTGAAGCGAGGGGAAGCCGCTCCCCCGCTGCAGCCTGGGTGCCGGCGCTGGCTCTCCAGCTGTTTGTAGGCCTAGGGGCTAGGGTCGGCGGAAGGGAGAGCCGGCGGCGGCCCCGCCCGCGCTCTCGCTGGCCTAGCTGTCGGGTCCCGGGTCTCCGTGCTCGCGCTGGGGCGGGCCGGCAGCCCGCTTGGCTTCTCTCAGGCGGCTGCCCGCGCTTCTGACTGACAGGCACTATTCCCACAGCCCGTGCTGCCCGCCACGTCCCCGGCCTCGGCCGACCGCCCTGTGCGGCGGGTGACCTTTCCAAGCCCATCGCGATGTCGGCTCCCTGCTTCCAGCTGGCTCGGCTCCCTCAGTGCCGCCGGCCGCGGCTCGTGCCGCAATCGCCGCCGCTGTGGCAGCTGCTGCTGCTGCTGCTGCTACTGGGGGCCGTGGGGCCGGCGCGCTGCTGGGAGAGCGGAGACCTGGAGTTGTTCGACTTGGTGGAGGAGGTGCAGCTCAACTTCTACCAGTTTCTCGGGGTGCAGCAGGTAAGCGCGGAAGCGCGCGGGTCGGGGCGGAAAGGCGCGCGGGGGCGGGCTGTGACCCGGCTTCCTCGCGTGGAGCGGGGCGAGGAGGGCACGGCTGGCTCGCTCGGGTTTAGCTGGGCTGCTCATTCCGCTGGTGTCTCCTAGGAGCTCCAGCCTCGCAAGGACTTGTCTGCTTTCCTGTTTCAACTCCCCAAGTCTGGTCTCAGGGGCAGGCTGGGGTAGTGATACCTGGTATTCGCTCTTTCATTCTGGAGACAATCCTTTCCCGCTGCCTTTGCCGAAGCAAGAAGAAAGACCCTTTTTTTACACCTCCCCTTTCCCGCGCCTCCCCCCGCCCCCTGCAGAGTTCCTCTTCCTTTCGGGAAAGACAGGAATGCGTTTTGGCTGGTGTCTGTTTTTCTTGCTCTGTGCTTTGTGATCATTTTAGCCTGTTGGGCAAGGGTTCATATCACATTTAACATCGGGTTGGTCCTGGAATTCATAGGAGAAGCTATGAAACTTTCTGGGCAGTTAGAGGTACTTGGGGTGTTGTTGAAAGAGAAGCCCAACCAGTAGTGCAAGATCGTTTGGAGGTTTTGTTGGCTTTTATTTATTTTTTTATTTTTATTTTTTAAGCTTGGGACATTAACTTGTAAAATCTGTTGCCTTTTATTTCTACCACTGAGGATAGAAATATCCAATCTCTGTCTGAAGCCTAGTGCCAAGGAGATGACATTTCGCTAATGCTACAATTATGGAGTGAAAGACCGTCTGATTCAACCCTTCATACAATACTTTGAATAAGATATGGGGGTAAAAACCAATTAAAGTTTTCTAACACTTGTCATTCAAGGCATGCTTCACATGACTAGATAGGAAATGCACATTCCCCCAAAAGTTATTAGACATTTAGGTGAACTATTGACCTTTTAAATGGAAATTTAGTTTCTCATTTAAACTGAACAATTAAATGGAAATTTAATTTTCATGCATGACATTTTTATTCCATTATTGAACATAAAATTGCTCGATTACCATGGCACCATGAGTTCAAAAGTTTTCATTTTTGTAAGAGTTATACTGTATAAGTATTTCACACTTCAAATACTTATGTATAAATGATTTTGTAGTAACTACAGAGTGTCACCTGGTGCCACTTCCTACTAACAGACACAATTTACCTCTTTTTCAAAATAGAGGATGATACAATATGTGTAACAATAATTAGTGAAACTAAAAGTTTGAAGATTTTTTGCTTGTTTTACTTATTTTTGGTTTTTTGAGACAAGGTCTCACTATGTAGCCAAGACTGGCCTAAAACTTTTGATCCTACTGCCTCAGTCTCCTGTGTTTTGGGATTTCAGGCTTGTGCCACCATGCCAGGCCTGAAGACTAACCTTTGAGAATGCCTTTAATATTGGGAATAATCATTGAAAATTTATTGAGATTGATTAAATTCTATAGCTAGTAAGAGTCATACATAACCTATCCAAAAATCTTGAAGATGCTTTCCACGTATTCATGGAAATTAAGCTTCTTTAAGAAAATAGAAAAATTTAGTAGTGGTGGCTTAAAATTTAGATTATATGATCTAGGTTGCATGTACACTCATAGAATTTTCATTTATAATTTCATGCAGTTTAATTTTCAGTTAATTAGGCATTGTGAAGAAGCAAAGCACTTAACTATATGAGCAAAGATGGGAAAATAAAGACACATAGACCATTGAGAAGACTCTTTGTTGAGGTAGAATTTGAAAAGAAGAATCCAGAAAATTATTTTAATCTGTGTTTCTCTGTCCAGCTTTGTTGAAATTGGAAAGAAAGACAGAAGGAACTTTATTCTGTCTAAGCTGAGACATAGATTGGAACAAGTTCTTTATTTTACTTTTACTCTTAATCTTAGAGGACATTCATGGGACCAGGCATTTATTTGGTAAAGATAAATGCAGTCTGTTTAAGGTCTTTAATGTATAATTTTCAGAGTACAGCTAAGCAATCTCTTGGTGACTAGCCAGACTTCAGGAACAGAACAAAGTTGGCAAGCTACCCCAACTGGTGACCTAGCTCTGTGTATTGATTAGTATTGTTGTTCATTCAACAGAAGTTTATTTGGTGCCTACTGGATTTTAAGCATTTGAAGTTGGCTTTAATGTAAAACAAAGCCCCTTGTTTCATGAAACTTAACAGTTTAGTAGGGGGAAACAGATAATAAAAACTACATATGTAGTTAAAAATATCAGCTGGTTGGAGAAGGCCTCCAAAGGAAGTTAGGGAGTACGCCATGTGGATACTGGTGTGTCTTAGTCTGTTCAAGCTGCTGTAACAAAATTTCATAAACTGGATAGCTTTTCAGCAGAAATTTATTTCTCATAGTTTTGGAGGTTGAGAAGTCCAAGGTCCTGGTGCTGACACATTCTGTGTCTGCTGAATGCCTTCTGATTTATAGATGGCACCTTCTTGCTGTGTTCTGACATCACCAAGGTGCAGTGCAGCTCTTAGGGGTTTCTTTTATAAGAGGACTAGTCCCATTTATAAGTACTTCACCCTTATGACTTCATCACTTTCCAGGTGCCCCCACCTCTTAGTTCTATCACATTGGGGATTCACTTTCAACAAACAAATTATGGAGGGACTTAAACATTGAAACCATAGCATGGTGGAGGAGCATTAAAGGAAGAGCAGAGAAATATAAAGGCCGTGAGGCAGGAACTTGTTTAGTGTTTGAGGAATAGCAAGGCAGCCAATGTGGATGGAGCAGAGTGATGGAAGAGAACAGTAATAGAAGATAAGATCAGAGTCATAAATGCTCGGGCAAGATCATTATGTTGTTGTTGTTGTTAGGTGCTGTTGAGTCGGTATCCGACTCATAGCGACCCTCATAGGGTTTTCAATGGCTGACTGTTTCGGGATTGCCTTGGGAGTGGATTGCCAGGTCCTTCTCCCATTTTTGCGGTGCTGGGAATTGAACTTGGGACCTCAGAGACTGCAGCACAGCGCTCTACCAACTGAGCCAAATCCCAGCCCCAAGATCATTATAAGAATCATTATAAGAACTTTGGTTTTTACTTATAATTAAGTTGGCGATCCAGTAGAAAGAGGAGTGTTGAACAGACAAGATACATGATTTGGCTTAAATTTCAAAATGATTGCTACATTGTGTTAAGGATAGTCTATAAAGGATTAATTACTTAGAGTAATAATTGTAGTATGTTGTTGTTGTTAGTTGCTGTCGAGTCAGTATCCGACTCATAGTGACCCTCATAGGATTCTCAATGGCTGACTGTTTCAGGATTGCCTTGGGAGTGAATTGCCAGGCCCTTCTCCCATGTTTGGGATGCTGGGAATTGAACTCGGGATCTCAGAGACTGCAGCGCAGCACTCTACCAACTGAGCCAAATCCCAGCCCATAATTGTAGTATAGGATGTAGAAAAGACCTTGGTGGTAGCAGAGGTGTTGATGCAAAGTGGTCAGAGTCTGGATTTATTTTACTGTTGGTTTGAATGTGGGATGTGAAAGAAAAAGATAAATTGAAGATAGTTCCAAAGATTTTGGCCTCAGTAACTGGAGGGATGCAGTTGTTATTTATTGAGTTGGGGAAGCCTGGGATAGGAGTCTGGTTGAGAGAAAATGAGGAATTTGGAGTTTGGTCATGCCAAATTTGTCTGTTAAGCATTGAAGTGAAGCTGGCATATAGGCATTTGATCATTCAGGTCTGGAGTTCAAGCAGAAAGTTCTGGGCTATAGATATGAATTTGGGAGTCCCTGGCACTTAGAAGGTAATTTGAAGTAACATAGCTAGATGAGTTCACCCCAGAGAAAGAGAACAGGTCTGGGAGCTAAGCCTTAGGGATCCACCTTCATCAGAGAGATGAAAAGGAGCCAAAAAGGAGATGGCAAAGAACAAACAGTGTAGTAGGAGGCAAACCAAGAAAAGGTGCTCTCACTCAAGTCAAATGGAGAAAGTGTCTCTAACAGGAGAAAGCAATCAGCTGAGTTAAATGATGATTGTTGTTGTTGTTGTTGTTAGGTGCTGTCGAGTCAGTATCCGACTCATAGCGACCCTCATAGGGTTTTCAGTGGCTGACTGTTTCGGGATTGCCTTGGGAGTGGCTTGCCAGGTCCTTCTCCCATTTTTGTGGTGCTGGGAATTGAACTCAGGACCTCAGAGACTGCAGCGCAGCACTCTACCAACTGAGCTAAATTCCAGCCCTAAATGATGATAGTCATTCAAATAAAATGATGGCTGAGAATTGACTGGATTTAACAGGCTGGAGGGCAGTGGCTACCACAGCAAGAGCTATTTCAGTGAAGTGGCAAGATCAGTAGTGTAGTTAGACTGGGTTCAAGAGAGAAGAAAGGGGATGAATTGGAGACAATTTATATAGAAAATTGGATGATTGTGACTTTAGCATCATTTTAATCCCCTAGTCTACCAGTTCTTAGATAATTACCTCAGTCACTCCTAAACTCTATAATTGGAATAACTGACTTTTAGGATTTGGACCAGGCCACCTCCTGGCTTTATGTCAGTGGACAGGTTAGTTGCCTTATTTATTTATTTATTTATTTATTTATTTATTTATTTAGCAGTACTTGGGGAGTTGAACCCAAGCCCTCACACATACTTTGCAAGTAGTGTAGTTGCAAAGTAGATCTGCTCCCCTTGTCCATTTTTTATTTTTTGAGTCAGGGTCTCATTAAGTCATGCAGGCTGCCTCTGTCCCCAAACTAGCAGTCTTCCTGCCTCCACCTCCTGTGTTGCTGGGATTGTAGATGTGTGCCACTGTGCCCAAGTTGCCTCATTTTTAGAACAGATTTTTTTAAAGGCAAATAGTACACACTTAAATATTTATTGACTGATGGGATATAAATATCACAAGTAACCTAACCTGTAATTCCCCAAACAACTACTTTCTTGGCAATTTTTAGCTCAGTTGGTCACACACACAGCCTTTTATAACCCTTACATAGCAAAGGAACCTATTGGCATGTATTTCAACTCATTTCTAAAAGTCAAGGAAGGGGTTCCAGAACTCTTTAGAAGAGAGGTAAATACGAATGATATGTCTGTGGTTCCACCTATTTTTACAATGCCTTTTAATTGTTCATAGGGCATTCCAGTTTGGGTGTTGAGTCTTTTCAGAGGAGTCAGGGAGATGAGAGGGGTATAGGGAAAAGGATGTGCTATTGAAAGATCTTTTATTAGTAACTTAAATTCTAGGTCCCCACATAATATTTATGTTTTGTCTAGCAGTTCCTTGGACATGTTTGTTTCTTGTGGAATCAGTGGTAATTCTTTTTTTTTCCCTTGTAATTATCTTTGGAGACCATGACTTTCCTTATACAGTACTTTGTACAGAATTCTGGCCAACATTTTTATTTTAAGAAAATCTGTGAGTTGAAATCATGATAAACTAAATTATCTTAAACTTTACAACATTTGTGATGAAGTCAGAGTTGTCTTAATGGTGCCAGTCAGCCATTATGGACTCCTACTATTTAGATAGCTAGAAAGTGCACTTTTTTTTTTTTTAGTAACTTCATCCTTGTATTCAGATATTATCAGTTATATTCAAATAAATGCTAATATCTTGCTTAAGAGAAGGAAGCTGTTAGGTGACACATGCTTATAAAATATTTGGATTTTAATTTGTTAATTAGTAATAATAAGCCTTTTAAAGCTCTTATTGATAAATGTTAGTGAGGTACCAAGTAATAAGTCATTTGATATATCTGTTATGCAACAATTAAATCAGGTTTTTTAAAGCTCTCAATGTGAATTTTCAAATGTATAGAATGTATAAATATACAGAATAGCAACCTTTTTAGACGAAGGACAATGATTGTCCACTCATCCTGTATCAACGGGGAGGGACTTCCCTAAGAAACATTTCTGATCTCTTGACCCATCCTGTACATCTTTTCTCTGGGGTATGTGTTATCTTGGTGGTGGTATATTTTACCTAGTTAGTGTTTGTCTTTGGTCTGTTTTGTTTCATTGTGAAGAGCTAATCAATCAAAAAGTTATAAGAATTGGGAATCAGTCTCTTTTTCACCTCTCTCTGCCCAGATCAGTAAAGCAATTATCCTAATCACATTTACCCTTCAGCATGTCCTCTCAAGGTGTAGACTGGAAAAGTGAGAACAGAAATTACTGTCAAGTCCATTTGGTCTTCATAGCTCACCCATAATCTCCAATAGTTTTAGTAGTAACAAAGGTGATGTATAATCTCTATATGCCTGGCTCTTACGTCCTCTCATATTTTTGGATGGTAAAAAATGATCATTAATAGGGCCTCCTCACACCCCATTACAACCTCTTCTAGAAATGAGGATGATTATCTCTTTCATAGATGACTGGTGAATGTATGCTGTGACTGTCAGTTATCCCTAATTATGCTTGTTGTAGAATCCATAGAGCTTGTGGTGTTGGGTGTAGTTCATTCTTTCTCAGTTGAATCTGTTACCCTTATAAATGTGTTTTATAATACTATCTTCCCCACTTTTATTGTAGAATCCACAATTCTTCTCAAGTGGTAGATAACCTTTGACTCATTTATATTTCTCATGTAGACATATCATGTATAGAGTTAGAACTGAATAAATGATTAATTGTATACATCTTTGAATCAGATTGGATTGTTGCAAGAATTTGTTTACTTACGTATGTACTGTTTAATGAAGTGTAGTTTAGGGGAGTTGCCTGAACACATTTTATGAGGAAAGCCAAGTCTATTGTGAAAATTTACCCACATATAATCAAGAACTAACAGAAAACTTTTGATTATAAATTTCATTTTTCCCTTTCTGCTATGTTGTTTACACTAATTATGAGAATGCTCTTAGAATATTTTATCTTTTATTATTAACAGACAACAGCCCAAATGGAACTGGGAAGTGGAATTGGCTTATGTTATTACAGTTGTTCCTAGAGATATATTCTATAATTTTATTACACAGGTCATAATTTTACCTAGTGATTAATGTGGTGAATTTAAAAATCGTCATTTATTTAGTGTTCGGAATGAAGCAGAGGATAGGATAGTGGTGAGAGTAGATATTTGGTAGATATTTGACTTGATGGTGAATGGGAAAACTTTTGTGGCAGTTATAAGTAACGACAAGACAAGTAGTTTGATAAAATGCCTGGTATCTATTTTAAGCCTGTTCTCAGCATTGTTGTTTTCTATCAGTAAACTAATAATTTCATAAACTGCTACCATGTTATTTTAGAAATCTTTTCCTGCGTCAGTCATTATTTGGTCTCTTTGGATGACAATGATGCCAGTTAATTCCACCTATAATTTAAAAACAACTACAAATCCTTTCTTGGATAGTGTTGTGAAAAGATAAAGGAAAAGTGTTGCAGTGAAGAGAGAGACTTATGATTGTGGAAAGCAAGCATGCAAATCACTTTATAACAAAGCTGCAGGCGTATTTTTAAAAACCTTTATTTTTGTCAAAACACTTAGCTGTGAGAGAAGGGTCCTATACTATTGAATGTAAAAATATTCTGTAAAATATTCTGTAAAAAAATAATTTAAATAACATCATGTTATTTTAAAAGCTAAGTATGTGGGTTTTAAGATGGTACTTATAATTACTGAAATTTTTTTGTCTGAGTGTTGTTAGTACTTAATTAGAAATGTGATCCAGAATTTGTATTTCATTCTCTATCCTGTTTAATACTAAATTAAGTAAGGTTAGGATTCTTTCACTTATTCAGTGTTTCTGATTACCATTATTAAGCAACTGGAATCTCATATGTAACCAGGCATATTGCAAAAGCAAGGGCATGCCACATTGTACACTTTTGATTAGAAAGTATATGTGTATAAAACAATATGCTTCATTATTAGATGGATGCCTGTTTTTAGCGCTGGTAAGGCAATAGGCATTAGCTGTGTGCAGCTACCCAGTCAGCTAATAGAATTTGAATTGTTTAATATTAATGCTAAGAGTCTAAGATCAAGAATTAAACAAAGGACATGTCATAGTATAAGCAGCAATATTAAAATGGAAAAGAAGCAATATTAAAATGCCACAGAGAGCAAACATTAGAACTATAAAAGGGAATAATTTCCTTAGTTAAACAAATTTTGTAATACATATAACTCCTGATTATAAAAGGTACAAGAATTTTAAAAAGCTGCATGACCCCATATATAATGAAAAGTAGTCAAAAAGAATTAAGACCAGAAGAAAGAACATCACCATTGTCATTTACTGGAAAAATCTGAATAGGCCATAGAGAAATCTTAGGGTTCATATCTGTGCTTACTAAAGAAGGTAGACATTTCTTATTTCTAACCAATCCTTAAGAACTTTCTTCACACCATTAAACTATATAACAGGTTAAGGAAGCTGTTTTATAAAAATTGAATTTTTATACATTACCAAGAATGGTAATGTATAAGCCAAGAATGGCTTTGGGATTTTATGAAAATTACAGATCTTATCAGCATTACAGATCTTATCAGTTATTTTCAGTGATCATACTTTTAATTAACATGTAAAAGATAAATATGTAAGTTCTTTTCTGTCTTTAGTGTTTATATATGGAATATATCATATGGAATATATCATATGGAATATATCATATGGAATATATCATATGGAATATATATGGAATATATGTTGTTGTTGTTGTTGTTAGGTGCCATTGAGTCGGTATCCGACTCATAGCGACCCCCTGCACAACAGGGGAAACACTATTGTCAGTGCTTCTCTGCTGTTCATAGGGTTTTCAATGGCAGACTGATTTTTGGGAGGGGGTTGCCAGGTCCTTCTCCCAAGCCTGCAGCATCTGGTGTTCCCAGGAGGTCTCCCATCCAGGTACTAACCAGGCCCGACCCTGCTTAGCTTCCGAGATCTGACAGGATCAGATATCACAGGGCTACGGCTGCAGGCATGGAATGAATATATATATATATATATATATATATATATATATATATATATATATATATATATGTATAGAGAGAGAGAGAGAGAGAGAAAAAGAGAGAGAGAGAGGGAGAGAGAGAGAGGGAGAGAGAGAGGGAGGGAGGGAGGGAGAAGAGAAGTTGGAGAGTGATTTTACTTGTAGTTAATTATATCTTCTGTGATACTGGAGATTGACCCTTAGACTTCCTCCATGCTATGCAAGTGCTCTACCACTGAGCTACATCCCCAGCCTCTAATTATATCTTAGAGTATTTTTGAGTGGATTTTTTAACTGCAGTAGGAAATACACTTTCTGGGGTTAAGTCATATTGTTGTAATTTAGACATTTGATAAGGTTGTACAGTTCTATAGTAGTTATGCAGAATTCATGTGTCTTTGTATAATGCCTTTAGAAGTACTTAAGATTTAACTTAGATATTGAAAATTGTTACTATGAAAAGCTTCACAATTTTCAACAATGCTGACGTCTTTCAAAACATCACTAACACTTCTTGTTTTGAATTGCCTTCAAAGCCTGTGGCATATTCACATTATCTTCATTGTAATAAATCTTTAAGTTGGATTTAATTTTTGGCAATAGATAACAAGCTCAGGTAAATATGATTGATATTGCTAAGGAGATCTGAATATAAATTTTATGTGTTGTTGTTGATGGCAGCTCTATGTACAACAAAACAAAACACTACCTGACACTGTGCCATGCCCTACACTATATCTGAAAGTGCTTCTCTGCTATTTATAGGATTTTCCATGGCTGATTGTTTTGGGAGTGGGTTGCCAGGTCCTTCTCCCAGGCCTATAGCACCTGGTGTTCCCAAGATGTCTCCCATCCAAGTACTAACCAGGCCTGACCCTGTTTAACTTCTGAAATCTGATAAGATTCGATTCCAGGGTGGAGAGATCTGTTCCCAAAGAATAGTCCTAGAGAAGTTTCGAGCAGTATTAACATGAGGTAAATCTGTAGTCTTACCAGATGATAGGATGTATTGGGGTAAATGACCTTTGGGGGAAGAACACAAAAATGCATAAATAGAAATATTAAAGGTAATAGAGTAATATCTCCATCTTGTGGTCTTCTTTGGATATTGCCATTAAAAATGTTGAAGGGTTGTATTTTTACAACTATAGGCATAAGTAAGAATAAAACGTTGAGACAGGCGAGAAAAAATGAGCCAGAGCTTTGTTGCAGTAGTTCATGGGAACCTTTAACACTGAACTTCCCAATTAATGCACTGCAGGTGGGCGTGCTGAGATAATGATGTCTCCCCTAGAACAGCCTTAACAGTTTACTTCAGTGATCCTACAAATATGATTTGCTGTGAAGTGCTATGGCATGAAAGAGGTTGGAAAGTACTGCTAAGGCATGCAGTTTTGACATTGTTCCAGGTGAAAATTTACACAGTAAATATATAAAGAAATTTATATGTATATATAAACATAAAATGACCCTATAAAATTAGTCTTATCAAAATCTTATAAACTAAAGACCCTAATATGACTCTTATAGAAGCAGCAGCATTAACATTTGAGTGAAGAAATTAACCTAGGGAAGGATTCAGAAAGTTTTTGATGAATTAGTATCCTTCGGTTACTTGATGTCATTTACTCGAGATGTCAGAGTAATGATTACACGTTACCACAGTTTGTAGTAACTCAGGAATACAATTGGCCCTCCATATCTCTGGGTTCCACAACAACTGTAGATGTGGAATTAATATACTTAATATTTGGAAAAACAGTTGCATCTGTACTGAACACATACAGACCTTTTAAAATCATTCCCTAAACAATACAGTATGACAACTATTTATATAACACTTACATTGTATTAGTTATAATAAGTAATCTAGAGATGATTTAAGATATTCAGAAGGATCTGCAATGAGTTATTTGCAGATACTGCATCTTATAAAAGATATTTGAGCATTCATAGATTTTAGTATCTGTCAGGGTCCTGAAGCCAACATGACCAACCCACCATAATTTAATGGTCCATAGCCATGCTCTGTATGAGAAGATAAAATGACTTTGAAATATATAAATATGCAAATTCTGGGTAGCCTAAAGTAATATTTTGTGACACTAGGAGATAAGAAATACTTCACTTATGCAAGGCATGGTGACGCATGTCTGTAATCCAA
The DNA here is from genome assembly GCA_007922755.1 of Pedetes capensis. NCBI lineage: Eukaryota > Metazoa > Chordata > Mammalia > Rodentia > Pedetidae > Pedetes > Pedetes capensis. Next base: position 88,824 of record VMDO01004845.1, read on the forward strand.
GCTGTTTGGGAGGCAGAGGCAGGAGGATCGTGAGTTTGAGGGCAGAGGCAGCCTGTATAACTTAAGGAGACTCTGACTCAAAAATTTAAAAGAATGAAAAATGGTTTAGAGGTGCAGCCCAATGGTAGAGAACTTGCAAAGTATGTGTGAGGCCCTGGATTGGACTTCTAAGTACTGCAAAAAAAGAAAAACATTTCACTTACAAATCTTAACGAACAGATATTTCACATTATTGACAGATGGTAGACTTTTTCAGGTCTTTGATCTGTTAGTGCAGCACTATGATAGATGTTGCAAGATATACATGTAATTTAAAATTTTCTGGAAGCCACATTTAAAGACAAAAAAGAAACAGATGGAAATAATTTTAATAATTTAATGCAACATATCAAAAATATTATTTCAACATGTCACATTTGCAATTTATTTATTTATTTATTTATTTATTTATTTATTTATTTATTTATTTTGCAGTGATAGAGTTTAAACCCAAGACCTTACATGTGCTAGGCAAGTGTTCTAGCACTGAACTACATCTTTAGCCCTTGTTTGAGACAGGATCTTGCTTTGTAGCTGGCTGTGAACTCTGTGTAGCCCACACTGTCTTTGAATTTGGAGTTCTCCTGCTTCTGCTTCTCTCTAGTACTGGGATTACAGGTGCGTGCCATCATGCCCTGCTTGCAGAAATTATTAATGAGAGGGGCTGAGGGTGTAGCTTAGTGGTAGGGTACTTGTCTAGCTCAAGGCCCTGGTTCCATCTCCAGTACCACACACAAAAAACAACATTAATGTGATATTTAATATTCTAGCTTTTGTACTATGTCTTCAAAATCCAGTGTGTATTTTGCCTTTATACTTCCAGAACATCTCATATCTGATGCTAAGTTTTATTGAAAATGCTTAGTCTGTACTTTCTTTCATAAAATGTACAACTAAAAAGTAGATTTATGTACCCAAATTGTTTCAGTGATACTTAAAAGTTTGAACTGAATTGACCGTAAGTTTTAAAACTTAAATATAAGTTAATTAAAGTTGAAATTTTGATTTCTCAGTTCTAGCACATTTCATGTGCTCACATGGTTAGTGGACATTGGCTAGCACAGCCTTAGAGCATTAACATTGCTGTGTTGTGTAGATACAGTTAAGTATTTTTGGATAATTTTTCTGATTACAGTTTCCATTTTGTCAGGGACATAGTTTTATAAGGTTTTTATGTTTTGTGTTTTTAACTCAGTATAGTTTTTGTTGTTTAGTTTTGTTTAATTTTGGGATAATAGTACTCAGTGTTGCAACTGTGCTAGATATCGTCTTCTAGTTATTTTGTCCTTTTTTTTTTTTTTTTCTGTAAAGACTATTGCTTTACAGTTCATGCTGTGCTTTTAGTAATGGTAGTTGTCTGAACTTCCATGCATAGGCCTCTCTCTTTTAAGGGTGGCTTCAGGTAACCAGTTTAATTCAAATTGGTCATTTGCTTTTGCTGACTCACCTGTTATATTGTGTCATTTCTGTAAGTGTTATTTATTAACTTAATATATTAGATCTTTAATTTTGCTTTGACCATGAAATCCTAGTGTTCCTACTTTATAATATTAACTTTGAGTTTCCCTATTTTATTCTGAAACTCATCCAGTATTGGTATCTATGAAATATTCGCTATATTCTCTACTGTCATCTGTTTTGATTATTGTAATATCTTCAGTTAAATGGTTTAAAGAGATGTCCAGGTGCAGTTCTATTTGTGCCAGTCAGTTGGCTCTTTGTGATACCAATCAGGGATTCCAAAGTCATCATTTATTACTAGCTGCCTTTGCCACCCCTTTAGATTCCCTAATAAGTACTGCTTTCCTTTGGACTAAATTATTACTTACCAGTCTTTTGTCTATGCCCTTTTATAATTTCCCAAGCAGGTGAGGAAAAGAAATAGCTTTTAATGTTGACAGTTGTAACACCTACCTAGCTAGTGTTATTTCATATAGACATGATAGAAGAAAGAAATTGCACTAGAGTGCAAGATGTTAAAATTCTACATGGAGGGAAAAACAGCAAGAATAAAACAAAAGTTAAAGAACAGATACTAGAATCCTGAAGCTGGAGAAGACCTCACTGATATCTACTTCATAAAGGAATCACTTTGGTAGCACTGCCACTGGATTAATAATAATAATCTGATTATGTCTAGCAGTGGGGATAATGAAACAATCTGGTAAGTTTTTGGATGATAGTACTCAGTGGGAATTTTATTCTTATGTAAAGCTGAAATGATAATCTTTTTTTTAGGTGGGGGCAATACTGTGAGATTGAACCCAGGGCCTCATGCCTACTTTGCAAGCCTTCTACCACTGAGCTGCACCCCCAGCCAATTATTTTAACTTTTTGAAACAGGATCTCTGTACATCACACAGACTGCCTCTGGTCTCGAACTCGTGATCCTCCTGTCTCTGCCTCCCAAGTCGCTGGGATTACAGGCATGTGCCACTGCACCCGGCCCTTTTTTGCTTTTTTATCTTGAGACGAGTCTCACTAAGTTACACAGGCTGCCTCTGGCCACGAATTTGTGATTCTCCTGCCTCAGGCTCCCAAGTCACTGGGATTACAGGTGTGGGCCACTGTTCTTGGCTTGAAATCATAATTCTCATATCTACTTTCAAGTTCATTCACCATCTTCTTTGCAGCACCTCCGAATATATACTCAAAATTTTTCTGAAATCCCTTAAAATAAAATATACAAAGAAAATGGTTATTTGTTGATTCTGTCCATCCAGTAGGGTTATTAAAAGAAAGAAATGTAGACAATCTGAAGGGCTATTTATTTTTATCACCTTTATATGTGTAGGAAGACTCTCCTAGAGAACACCCTAGCCAAATAGTTGCAGTTGTCTTGGGACTACATTAAGCATAGTTTGAGGCTACTATAAGTAATTCCTGGGGCTTGTCAGAGTCACTAACAGAAAATTTCCAGAAGTTGAAAAAAGAAGATGGTTTGTTGTATGCCATCTTTGATAATATGGACTACTGTTGGGGTTCAGCTCAGGCCCGGCAGAAGTCAGAGCCTTGCCCTGACACCAAGTGGGTTTTGGGACCCACTGGACTGGGTTGGTGTAGTGGCCAGAGGCAGCAAAGAAGGACCTCGGGAGACCTTTTGTGGGAAATAGGACAGGGAAAGTTTATTGGGTTGCTCCCCAAGTGGGGTGCAACTAGCAAGCAGCCCCTGTCAAGTGCTAGCTCTAAGCCTGCAGCATTCTATGCTGATGGTACAGCTGATGGTACAGCTCAGCCTTAAAGGCATGGCTACAAGCAGTTGGTGTTCTGCTGGGCTGGAAGTCCGGTGGTCTTGACTCTCGCAGCTCGCCTTCTCTGCCTCCCTCCTTCCCAAGGGTGGGAGGAATTGGGGGGCTCTTCGTGACTTGCTTGTAGCCTTCAGTGCTTCGGGGCCCCTGACCTTGACACGTCGGCTTGCTTGGAGATCTTCCGCTGGATTGGGGAGCGCTGTATCAAGGTGATGGGGTCCAGACAGCAGTTGAAGGATGGTGAGAGGTGAAGGGGTGAAGTGGGGTCTGGGGCCCTGCTTATATAGGCTCCCAGATGGGGTGTGTACTGGGGATAGCCAATCAGGGCACATTCCTGACAGGTACAGTAGGTAAACTGTCATACCTGCCAGGTAGGGGCAGTTATTTAACTGGGGCGCTAGGGGTAGCCAATCAAAATTGAGGTGATTAAGGCTGGTCTGGCAGGTCAGGGGCCATCTTTGCTCACTTAATGGGAGTGGTAGGAGTGAGTGAGTGGGATGTGGCCCTGGGGTCACCTAGAGGTCAGTCCCTCATGTTAGTATGAGGGACCCTAGTTATGGGGTGCATTTGAAAAATCCCAGCAGACCACAGATTTAACTTAGTTAGGAATGTTCCTAGAAGTTGTTAAAGACTCTTCATCAGGGCTCCAGTGTACATTTGTATAGGCATCTGCTTCAAATTTGTCATTGTGATATAAAAATGTTTTAGATTGAGGTTGTTATGAAGAACTGCACATGATGTGTTTAAACTGGAATAATTTATCTTTGACAATTAAAATATAAACCTTCTGGAGGTGGAATTTTAATTTTCAGGCTCATCTTGAGTGGAATTTTCTATCTCCTCTCTTCACTTTTCCTTAGTGGCTTTATAATTGCTTTTACTCCTTTTCCTGAGGCACCTAGAACTAGGTCATATGTAGGCAGCTTAGGGCTCCCTCCTGAGGTTATATTAGAGCCACTGCAGATCTAGAAACCAAGTCTGTAGGACCCTTGAGCTGCTGTCTGCTATGGGGCTAAAATCGCTGCCACTTAACATCTTAGATATATAATGTTTTAAAAGCCATCACATCAGACAATGGCCATCTCCCTGTAAACATTTCCCCCCCATAGGCAGTAAAATTCCACTCCAACCTCTGGTTTCAGGCATGAAACCTGGCTGTGATCCAAGGGCTTTGTAGAGTACTTTGAATCCTCATTACTCCGTATAAGTCCAAGTTCTGGTTTCTTGTGCCTTCTTGAAGGCATGGAGTGCAGTTGGCCTGTAGCTTAAACCCTATTTATGGCTACAAGTTCCCATTTGTTTTTGTCTAAAGAGCTGCTTAACTAGCTTTTTTTTTTTTTTTTTTTTTTTTTGGGTGTGTGTGTGTGGTACTGGGGGTTGAACCCAGGGCCTAGCGCTTGCATGCTCTGCAAGTGCTGGACCACTGAGCTGCACCCCCAGCCCATTTTCTTACTTTTTGAGACAGGGTCTCGCTAAGTTATGCAGACTGCCTCTGGTTTCGAACTTGTGATCCTCCTGGCTCCTCCTCCCAAGCCGCTGGGATTACAGGCATGTGCCACTGCGCCCCGCTCTTAACTAGTTTTTGACAATGGATTCATTTTATAATTTTCTCTCTTTAAATTTTAGCACTGGTGCATACATATCTGGAATGGAATTTAGGAGGAAAGCCTTCAAATACTTGCAATGCCACATTGACACTGGAACATTTTGAAAATATGCATTTCTTTTATAATTAAAATGTTGATTTTCCTACTTAAGAGCTTTTTACCACTTATCATCCAGAAGTATAATCAAGTCTATTATTCTTAGCAATATAAGAAGCCATTACTTAGGCATTAAAGAAATAATATACTGTTTTGTCCCTGTCTCTTTTTAGCTGCTGTTCCCAGACTATCCAAGACTGAGTGGTAAAATAGGCAAGTAACATTGCTAAAATAATTAAATCCCACAAGGTTTTGAATATAGTAAGTTAAGTCTCTTATCTCAGAATGACATTTATGGTCTTGTTATTGGAGATGTACAAAGAAGAGCCCTTGGACTGTGTTAAAACTAGGTTAGAAAAATACACCAGGTATAAAGATATTAAAATTTAGAGCAATGTCAGAAGAACCATGGGCTAGAGGAAATTAATGGTCCTTAATTAAATTATATGCAGACAATTTTATGCATATGATCCTTTTAGATATACACCACTCAAAAACTTCTTAAAAAGACTCTTTCTGAAATCAACAACATTTTGTTTTCTATAACAGTCTTCAGTGATTCACAAAATTGAACATACAACAATGTGAGTTAGCCTCACTGACAACTGTTTAAATAATCAACTTGGTGGACTAACTGAAAGAAATTTTAATGGGTATTAGCATCATACAATTAAGAGTGATCTTTAACTGAAAATTTAAGACATATGTAGAGTGTAAGACATATGTAGACATTTGGAACATACTTTAAATGCTTTAAGTAAAGAAATACACAGTTCAAATTTATACAGGAAGATAAAGGGTCATTTCATTTAAGATTCAAAGGCTTTAAATATAATCAACTTCATATTATTTGAGAAACACATTTTCTAATTATAGTGTACCTTTAAGAGAAGTCCCTAAAGATAATAATATAGAAGAGAACAGTGTGTAATAATCACTTTAAAAGACATTTTCACTTATAGTCATTATTGTCTTTTTAACATGGATAATACTCTGTGTCCTTATCAGTCATCTGCAGTTATTTTCCTGACCTTTATTTTTGTAACAGACTATGATATGTATAGCTGCATAGATCATGTTATGAAATTCTGATAACAAGGCTTATTTTTCAAATTTGTTAATTCATTAGTTCTTTTTATGGCATTACTACTAATAAAAATTAGAAATAAGCACATTGTAATAGAATATTTGCATAAATTATGACATTCTTGGTGTGATATATAATCATGAATAACAATATGTTGTACATTACACTGATAATGTAGGTGAAAAAGCCAAATACCAAGTTATATTCACATTTGATTATAATTTTGTAGGAAATTTGTAGGATAAGCTAACAACACATATTTTCATGTTTATAAGGTAAATAGTATGGAAGTTTTTAAGTCACTTTTAATCTGAACCTACTGAAAGTTTTAAGTGGGAAATTAAACATGACAAGTAGTTTTAGACTAAGAGCTCTTATTTTACCTTTAGTTTAACTCATGATAAATGTGTTAATTTTGTTATTAAAAATTACAAAGTAATTTGAATAATTATTTCAGTGAATAAACCATTTCATCATAATTTCAGATGTTAATGTGGATCAAATGAAATAGATTTATGGTGTATGTTGAGTAAAAGTGATTGTAAATATACTTACAACAAGCTGTAGATATGCATTCTGGTGGACAAATACCATGGTATCTTGGCCAAGAAAGCGTTCAGGTCTTCAGGTTGGGACCATAGTTTGGTACCTCTAATGTTTGTATTGCTCATCTGAATCCATATATATATATGAATCCATATATGTATGGATTCATATATATATATACACACACATATACATACATATATATATATACACACACACACATATATATAATTTCTTTTATTCAGTACTACAGATAGTACTGGACAACTGGCTACATTGTAGGCCTTTATAAGTTTTTAAATCTTCATAGTGTTATTTGGACTTGTGCTCTCCACTGATGCACCCACTAAATGCATATGGCTATGTTGTTGTTTGTGCTGTTGAGTCAGTGTCCAACTCATAGCCACCCTACATACAATAGGCGGAAACACTATTGTTGGTGCTTCTCAGCTATTTGTAGGGTTTTCAATGGCTGATTGTTTCTTGGGAGTGGGTTGCCGGGTCCTTCTCCCAAGCCTACAGTGCCTGGTGTTCTGAGGCGGTTTCCCATCCAAGTACTAACCAGGCCTGACCCTGCTTAGCTTCTGACATCTAATGGGATCAGACACCACGGTATGGCTGCAGACCACATATGGGTATTGTTGTTAGGTGCTGTCGAGTCGATATCTGGCTCATAGCGACCCTGCATACAGTAGGCGAAACACTATTGTCAGTGCTTCTCTGCTGTTCATAGGGTTTTCAATGGTGGATTGATTTTGGGGAGTGGGTTGCTGGGTCTGTCTCCTACAGCACCTGGTCTGCCTACAGCACCTGGTCTTCCCAGGTGGTCTCTTATCCAAGTACTAACCAGGTCTGACCCTGCTTAGCTTCTGAGATCTGATGGGATCGGATGCCACAGGGCTATGGCTGCAGGTGCATATGGCTATAGAGCACTTGAAGTGTAATAAGAATATGACTTTTTCACTGTACTTTGTTTTTTATTTTTCCCCTGGTAGTAAAGGGTTGAACCCAGGGTCTCACACATGCTGTGCAAAGTGCTGTACTACTGAACAGCACTCCCAGCCCCCCTTTTTAAATTTTTTATTTTTGAGACAGGGTTTTGCTAAGTTGCACAGGCTGCCTCTTGCCTCGAATTCACAATCCTCTTGCCTCAGCCTCCCCAGTTGCTGGAATTATCAGCATGAGCTACAGCAGCCAGTTTAAGTTTAATTAATGTAGATTTAAATTTGAAAAACTGAAGTAGTATAAAATATTTTCCCATTAACCACAATTATATTTTATGGGTACAACTACATTTCACTTTAACCATCACAAATTTCACATGAGTTGAAAAGTGCAGTAACAAATATACACTGGATTTTGAAAACTTAATATGAAAAATACTAATGTGACAAATCTCAATTTTTAATATTGATTACATGTTGAAAATATAGTATTTTTAATATGTTGGTTTACATATAAAATATTCTGATGTCAGTTTTCCCTATTTCCTTTTACTTTTTAAAATGTGACTACTAGAAAATATAAAGTTACCCTGTCGTTCATATTTTATTGCTGTTGGACAGTACTGGTTTACTGCGGGAATGGACAAATTATGACATGGCCCTTTGAAGAGACTAACAAAATTAATAAGCTGTTAAGGAAAGAAAAAAAGAGAGAGAAAACATAAATTACTCTGTTAGTCAGCTTGTGCATCTCTATGGCAAAATACCTGACATAACAATGTAAAAAGGAGGGATAAGTTTATTTTGGCTCATGAGTCAGAGGTTTTCAGTTCATGGTGGCAGGGAGGCATTGCAGTGGCAGCTGGTGGCAGGGCCTGTGGTGGAAGAACACACATCATGGCATGAGGAAGCAGAGAGAGCAACTGGAACTAGGGGTCCAGGTAAACCCTCCAAAGGCCTGCCCCCAGTGACCTACTTCTACAACCTAGGTCCCACCTTCTGAAGTTCCACAGCCTTCACAAGGAATGCCACCATCTGGTGACCAAGCATTTAAACACATGACTTTTAGGAGACATTTTAGATTCAAACCATAACCATTACCATCTTCAGCAATGAACTGAGCTGTATCCCAGCCAACTCATCAGCAATGTAAAAGGATACTATGGAGAACTTTGCCAATAAATTAGACAACTTAGATTCAGTGGACAAGGTCTATTTACCAAGACTGTCTCAACAGAAAATTTGAACAGACCTATAAGTAAAGAAATTGAATTAGTAATTAAAAATCCTCCCACAAAGAAAAGCCTACACCCAGATGGTTTCATTGGTAAATTTTGTCTAATATATAAAGAAGAAATAATGACAGTGTCTCATAAACTTCCAGAAAATAGAAGAGGAGGGAATACTTCCAAACTCATTCAATGAGGTATTATACCGATACTAACAGTAGGCAAACATGTCATGAGAAAAGAGAACTATATAGACCAGGCACATCCAAATCATGTCTCATGGTCTGCCTGTGGTCTAGAACAGCTAGTAATATGGCATCACAAAAATATTTTAATATCATGTGTTCTTTAGCATTTATTTTCTTCATGACTCCCCTTATTTATGTATACATACCAACTGTATTATGTAATTTATATGTGGCCCAATATAATTCCTCTTTACTTGATGTAGCTCAGTGAAGCTAAAAGTTTGGACAGTGCTGATATATAGGCCAATAACCCTCATAAAAATAGATACAAAAATTTATAGCAGAAAATATTAGCCCACTGGCTGGGTGTGGTATCATGTGCCTCTAGTCCCAGCTACTCAGAATACTGAGACAGGAAGATTGTTTGAGCCCAGCAATTTGTGACCAGGTTGGGCAATATAATGAGACCCTCCACACTGACTCTCCTCCCCATCCCATCTTCTGCAATCTTCACTTCCCTCTACTAGTTCCCTCCTTCCTTCTTTCTACTGTTTATATTCTCTCTTCTTTGCTAAGTTTAATTGTACATTTTTTATATATCTGTTCCTCATAGGGTTTTCAATGGCTGATTATTTCAAGATTGCTTCAGGAGTGGATTGCAATGTCCTTCTATTTTTGTAGTGCTGAGGATCGAACCCAGGTCCTCAGACAGTGTGGAGCAGCACTCTACCAACTGAGCTAAACCCAGCCCGTATATTGTATTTCATTTGTTTACTTATTTTTTTGACATACTGGGGATAAACCCATGCTAGGCAAGCACTCTACCACTGAGCTAGCTGTACTTCTAGTCCTCTGATTTTATTTATATGGAATATCCAGAAGAAGAAAATATATAGAGCCAGAAACTAGAGTAGCAGTTCTCTAAGAATGGGGATTTGACTGCAAATAGTCATGAGAGATCTGTTTAGAGTGATAGAAATGTTCTAAAAGTGGGTTTTGGCCGCACATCAGTATAAACTTACTAAGAATGACTGAATTATACACTTATATCAGGTGAATTGTATGCTGTATAAATTATACCTCAACAAAGATGTGAGAAAAATAAGATGTGTTTTATGGAAAATTTTTGATTTTCTAAATTGAGAGTCTTACTGACAGATTACTCTGTAAAAGAACTCAAATTGTGAATTATAATACATTTGAGCACTTTTCATTGTTTGATCTCTTCCATACATACATACACACTGTAAGTTGAATATACAAGGTATTTCTACTGTTCCCTCTTTGTCATCAGAACTTCCTCTTACAAGTTTTTTGTTTTGGCCCTCAGTAAAATGTAACTTCTTTAGTGTAAAGTATCTTAGTAGCTCGTTAATATGTGCGTATCTTTTCAAGACTTCACACTTTTTAGGAAAGACTCCAAATAGTAAAGGTGAACATAGAAATTTAAGTTAGATGAGAAATGATTTCAAGTATCCATGGCAGTTCACTAATCAGCTAACCATTCTCTTCTTTCACAGCAGAACTCTGTATTATTGGATGTTGTGGTTAAAAAACAAACAAACAAACAAAAAACTACATTTTCTTGCTTCCTTTTCTTGTAGTGGTATTCAGTGAGCAGAAGACATAGGGTTGGGCCTCTTTATAAGAATGAAACAAGGTGTACTGCTTTGACCTGCATAAGAGATTGTTATGTAAGAGAAAAAAGAGTAAAAACATCCAAAGAAAATCACTTTTGGCATTTTTATCTCTATCATTTTAGGTTTTTTTTTAAATTTTATACCTTTTTTTCCCCTCAGTACCATTCTTCATGTTATTAACTGTGCCTAAAATTTCTTCTGATTTCTAAAATACCCTATGTGAAGTTTTTGTTTTGTTTTGTTTTGCAGTACTTGTAGGTTGAGTCCAAGGCTTTGCATATACTTTGCTAGTGCTGTCCTACTGGGCAACACCCCCAGCACATTTTTAGTTTTGTATTTTTGAGTCGGGGTCTCAGTTATGCAAACTTCCCCTGGCCTTGAACTTGTATTCCTCCTCTGCCTCCTGAGTTGCTGGGATTACATGCACCCACCACCGTGCCTGGCTCCTATGTGAATATTTTTATGAGAGTATAATATGCTAATTGCTTTCTTGTTTGTTTTTATTGTGGTAAAATATGCATAATATAAAATTTGCCATTTTAACTGTTTAAAGTATAATACTCTATAGCATTAAGTACATTTGCAACATTGTGCAACCATCATCACTTTTCATTTCTAGAACATTTTAATCATCCCAAACAGAAATTCTATTCCTATTAAACAATAACTTACCCTTCTTTACTGCCCTCCAGTATCTTTTCACCTCTACTCTACTTTTCTGTCTCTCTGAATTTACCTATTCTGGGGAAATTCTCCTGTAGATGCAATTATGCAATAGTTGTCCTTTTGTGTCTGGTGTATTTCACTTTATTTACATAGTGTCTTAAAGTTCATCCATGTTGCAGAATGTCTCAGAATTTCCTTCCTTTTGAAGACCACATAATACTCTATCTTATGTATATACCACTTTTGTTTATCCATTTATCTGTTGATGGACATTTAGGTTTTTACCTTTGGCTATTGTGGATTATACTACTATGAACATTGGTGTACAAATTATTCTTTGAGCCCCTACTTTCAATTCTTTGAGTATACACCTAGAAGTAGAATTGCTGGGTCATATGATAATTCTATACCTAACTTTTTGAGAAACTGCCACAGCAGCTGCACCATTTTATATTCCCACCAGCACTTTTACTTTGTCCTCATCCTCCCCAGTACTTATTGTCTTTTTTTTTTAATTTTTAATAATAGCTGTGTTAGCTTTCTGTCACTGTGACAAAGTACCTGGAATAAATATGTTAAAAGGATGAAACGTTTATTTTGCCTCACAGTTTCAGAAATTTCACTCCATGGATGCTTGGCCCTCTTGCCTTTGGGCCTATGGTGAGGCAGAACATCATGATGAGGAGTGCACAGCAGAGGAAACTGCTCACTTCATGGCGGCCAGGAAGCAAAAGAGAAAGAGAAGGGGCCAGGATCCCAGTATTCCCTTCAAAGATATACCCCTACTGACCTAACTTCCTTCCACTAGGCCCCACTTCTTAAAGGTCTCATTACCTCCCAATAGTGATATAGACTGGGGACCTAGCTTTTAGCATATAGACCTTTGAGAGACATTTAAAATCCAAACCATAACAATAGCCATCCTAATAGAAGTATCTGTTGTGTTTTGATTTGGATTTCCCTAACGGCTAATGATATTGAGCATCTTTTCATGTAGTTATTAGTCATTTATATATCTTCTTTGGTGAAATTTCTATTGAAGTTCTTTTTCAATAGTTCTTTTAGAGGAACTTGAATAAAGTTTGGTCAGAGAGAGTCTTTTTCAAAGGTAAAGATCCAACTTCATCCTTTTGCATGCAGATAACTACTTTCCCTAGCACCATTTGCTGAAAAGATTGTTGCTTTTTAAATGTATACTATTTAAAACAGCCCTATCCAGTTAGGTGTTTTATAACCATTTTATAAATGAGGAAATTGAATTTCAGAGACTTTCCCAGGATCTAGTAATAATTGGTTGAGCCTGTCTCTTAGATTTGAAGATCACAACATTTATTCTGTATTATTTCTTGCTATTCACGTGCTACCTATTCTTGAACTTCCATGTGATCCAGCAGTCCCAGTACTGACTATACATTCAAAGGAATTGAAATCAGTATATCAAGGAGACATCTGCATATTTATTGTAGCACTACTCACAATAGCCAAGGTATGGAATCAACCCAAATGGGGCAAATCGATGAAGCAGATGGACAGTGGGATATTAATTTGCCATAAAAAAGAATGAAATTTTTGCCATTTGTAGCAACGTGGATGGATCTAGAGGACATTATGCTAAGTGAAATAAATCGGGCACAGTCAGTCAAAACTATTCTTATAGATGGAAAGCAAAAGCCTGATTTCAAAAAAGAATAGAATAGTGGTTATTAGAACCTGGGAAGAATGTTGGGGAGGGAGGATAAAGAGATGGTGGTTAACAGGTATTGGATGCAGTTGGTTAGATGGAATCATTTCTAATGTTCTGTAGCATAGTATGATAACTATGGTTGACAGTAATTAATTGAATACTTCAAAATAGCTAGTGGAAAGTATATTGAATGTTCCCAGAAGAAAGAAATAGCAAATATCTAAATTGATAAATATATCAGTTACCTTGATTTGATCAGTGCACATTGTGTGCATTTATTGAGAAGTCACACTGTATACCATAAATGTGTACATTTACTGTGTGTCAAGTAAAAGTGAAAACATATTAGAAATGAGCAAAAACCAAATGCTTCTTTTTCTTAAAGGCCCATCCCAAATTTAATCCAATTGTGATTTTCTCTATTTTCTGCCCTTCCAATCAGATATGACCATTTCCAATTCCATGACAGGGTTTTTTTGTTTGTTTGTTTTTTAAAGTGCTGGGAATTAAACACAAGGTTTCAGGCATGCTAATCATGGCTGTCCCACTTGAGCTATCTAAACCCTAGCCCTAGTGGCAAATGTTTTAATAAATTCTTATTTGTAATTCACTGCAAGTGGTATTGTATTTAATACATGGCAAGTGAATAAATTATAGAATTATGATTCAGGATAACCTAACTGTCCCCATACCAATATGAGTTGAAAGGATGAGAATAATCAGAGGAAAATGTAACTCTACATTTTGCTTATGAAAATTAATTATACAAGCATAAAATGGGAAGACCGAGTTTGACCTCAGTAAGAATAAGTGCTTATGTTTCAATTGATCACATACTGAATTAGGCCAACTAAATGATTTTTCTGGTTTGATTTTATTTATTATTTATTTTTTTATTTTATTTTTTTGAGATAAGGTCTCACTGTCTAGTCCTATCTGGCCTAGAATTCACTGTGTAAACCAGGCTGGCTTCAAACTTACATTGATCTTCTGGTCTCAGCCTCTCAAGTGCTGGGATGATAGGTGTGCACTACCATGCCTGGCTGCAATTTTTCTGTTTTTAAAATCCACCTTTAATTTGCATTAATAAATATACAGCACCTTGATCACAGAAAATGAGAAATTTAATGCATTCTATATCAATCTATGATAAACAATCCTGATAACATACTTTAAGAGGGATAAAAGGGAACTACAAGTATAGTAGGGATTTTGAGAATCTTATCCAAACAGGAGCATATTTAGAATGAAAAGGAAAGCCTAAGAGTGTGTATGATCACTAACTTCAAATTAGACTTTAAAAATATTTTTAAAGCTATTTTTACTTATAATTTTTCATTTTAAGATAATTTCAGACTCAAAAATGTGGCAAAAATAATAGTTTTTGGATCATTTTCACCTAGCTTTCCCATATGTCTTTCATAACAGTAGTAAACTTATCAAAACCAGGAAATTAACATTGACATAATACTATTAACCTATCTATAGATCTTATTCAAGTTTTATCTCACTAATTTCCTTTTGCTGGTCCAGAATCATACATTTAGTTCTTTCATCTTGTTAATGTGCTCTACTCTAGGATTATTCCTCCTCCTTCCTTTCCTTTCCTTTCATTTTTTTCTTTTATTTCATTTTCTTTCCTTTCTTCTCCTTCCTTTCTACTTTCCTTCCTTCCTTACCTCTGCCCTACCTTTCAACAGAATCTCTCTGGGTAGCCCAGGCTGGCCTTGTAGCCTAGGGTGGCCTACAACTTGTGATCCTTCTGCTTCTCCAAAGTGCTAGGATTACAGGCATGTGCCAGCACGCTCAGCCTCTTTTTCTTTCTGGACCTTGATACTTTTAAGAGTATGGAACAGCTGTATTTTAGATTGTTCCTCAATTTGGGTTTGTTTTAAATTTCCTCATGAGCCAGGCATAGTGGCACACACCTGTAGTCCCAGTTACTTTGCAGGTTGAGGCAGAAGAATTGCTTTTGCTCCAGAATTCAAGGCCAGGCAGGCAACATACCATGACTCCTTCTCAAAAACAAAACAAAACAAAACAGAACAACAACAATTTAAAAAAAGAAAACCAAAATCTTTTTTTTTCCCCTTATGACTAAATTCAGGTTATGCATGTTCATCATAAATGCAATGGAAATGATGTGGCCTTTTTAGTGTATCATATTAGGAACCACATGATAATAATATATTTCATCAAGATGTTATTAACTTTGGTAATTTGATCATTATGGCTTCATGTTCTATAAAATCATAGCTTAAAAATACAAGGACTTATAGGAAAAATAGATTGAGGATGGTGGTGTTATTAGGTGCTGTAAGGTAATTCAAATTTAAAAAAACACATGCCATTGCAGTAATTAACCTTCAGTAAGCTGAGTAACTGCTTGTATGTGTGTACCTCAGTGACAATGTTTAATCAGAGTTGATACTTCTATACATGTATTTTCATAGCCTTAGATGTTTCTGATAACATTGTATAAACATATCACTTGTTGATTTTACAGTTGAATAAATGATGGCTTCATGATAAAGTTTAAAAAAAATTTTTTTAGCTATTGGATCCCTGAGTCTTATAGAAGCTTTCTTTGGTAATAATTTTGTGTATGTGTCTAATCTTTTGTTTCCCTCTTTTTCCTATGCCTCATTCTATTCCTTCAGCTAGATTTTATGAAATCTTTGAAAGAAATATGATTCCTGTTCTTTATAGAGAGTAAATAATTTGGAAACATTGCAGACAAACTATAATCAATTGATAAACTGCTGTACATTGTCTGTAAATACTATATCTTTCTGTGCTATCTCCTAGCATTGCCTAGTTTTAACCAAAACTTTCTCTTTAAGATATTGATGACCTTGCTGGGTGCTGTGGTGCAGGCCTGTAATCCCAGCGGCTCAGGAGGTGGAGGCAGGAGGATTGCAAGTTCGAGACCTGAGGCAGTCTGCGTAACTTAGTGATACCCTATCTCAAAAAGTAAAAAAATGGGCTAGGGGCACAGCTCAGTGGCCCAGCACTCGCAAAGCATGCAGGCGCAAGAGCCTGGGTGCAATACCCAGTACCGGAAAAAAAAAAACATATCAATGATCTCAATGTCTTACTCGACCAGGTTGTGAGCTGATATTTTCACTTGCTGACTTTCCCACTTTACTGAAAGAACAGGATTTCTGAGGCAGGGCTAGGAAATACCGACTCCATGGTCACTCTCCATGGTATGGGAGTCAGGCAGACCTGGGAGGGGGAAGCCCTTTAAGCTCCTAGGAACTTTAAATGTTGAAAATACTCCCTGTGCTCGGGACTCATTATTAAATGGTGCATTAGGATCTGTTGTGGCTGGACTTGGTATATTTTATTAGCTAATAGAATTAGAGTAGGAGGATTTATCTTGGTGACTTTAAAATGCTAGTCCCATGGTAGGTATAATTATGCAAAGCAAAGAATCCAGCAGAGAATTGTCAGAGAAGGAATGAGGAATAAAATTTTATATGAAAGCACCCACGTTGATCCTGAAAGAAGCCAATGTCAACAGCAGCACCTGAGCAGTCTTGACTTGAGCATAGAAAAACAAAATGCAACTGTCTAACTAGTGAATAACCAGTAAAACCTTATGTACCGTGAGAAAGTTATCAACCAAGTAAATAATGTATATGTAAGATGTAAAAAAAAGAGAAAATGATTCTGAATTCTATAAATTTGCTTTATCAGTATATCAGAACTACAAAACCTTGCTTTGAGAAATAATGGAAGTTACTGAAGAGTTTGCATGTTGTGTTTCTGTTTGTTCAAACTTCCTGTTCTTGGTGGAGATACATGGTTGGGTGGCAGGTGGCTAGGGAACTCTTGAGTATTTCTTGAACATTGTATTACTTACTTAAAAAGTCAATGAAGAAAATTCTGTCTGCCTAGATACTTTGTTGATGAGGAGTGAGAAAAAGGGAAGAAATTTGGAAGAAAAGTTATAGGAAGAAAACTATTGAAGTTTATTTAAATTTAAAAGAAACCAAGTATTCCTGTATAGAAAGTTGTTGTGGTTGTAGTTGTTGTTAGGTGCCATTGAATCTGGTTTGACTCATAGTGATCTTATGCACAACAGAACAAAACACTTCCCAACACTGTGGCAGGCACATGATCTTTTTTATGTTTAAGCCCATTGTTGCAGGCACTGTGTTAGTGTATCTAGTTGAGGGTCTTCCTTTTTTTCATTGACCTGCCATTCTCCCAAACATGAGATCCTTCTCCAGGGATTGGTCCAGTCCATCTTGATAACATGTTCGAAATACTTAAGATGCAGTCTAGCCTTCCTTGCCTCCAAGGAGCACTCTGGTTGCACTTCTAGTATGGATCCACTGGTTCTTTTGGCAGTCCATGGTATATTCAATATTCATCTCCAGCACCATAATTCAAAAGCATCAATTTTTCTTTGTCCCTTATTCAGCATCCAGCTTTCACCAGTATATGATGCAAATGAAAATACCATGTCATGAGTCAGGCACACCTGTGTCTTCAATGTGACATCTTTACTTTTCAACACTTTAAAGAGGTCTTTTGCAACAGCTTTTCCCAATGCAATGCATCTTTTGATTTCTTGACTGCTGGTTCCATGGGTATTGATTATAGAACTAAGTAAAGCAAAATCTTGGACAACCTCAATCTTTTCTCCATTTAGCATGAAGTCACTTATCACTTACTAACACAGTTGTAAGGATTTTTGTTTTGTTTTCTTTTTTTTATTAGAAAATTTCAATGTACATCATAATGTGATTCATTTTGACATTTCTTCATTGTGACAATTTTGATATATGCAATTTGATAAACATTATTCACATAGGTTACCCCTCACCCTCCTCTATGTTTCCCCCCATCTCCCCCTTCCCATCTAAGTTTCCCATCCAAGTCTTCTCTATCTTTTACTATGTAGTATTTTTCTATATGTCCTTGGGTTCCATTTCTGTTTAAGATAGAAACTTTTCCTGTAGTGGTCTTTGTTTCTATCTTGTTAGAACAATTACATGCGATTTCTAGTCCATTTATATTGACCTCATTCTTATCTTCCCTCCCCCCTTTTATTATGATCTGACCTTTGAGTAGGATTTTTTCCTTCTTGTAATTTTGAGTCAGCTCTCTCATATGAGTGAGAACTTGTGTTGTTTCTCTTTCTGATCTTGTGTTTGTTCACTTAAAATAATTTTCTCTAATTCCATCCATTTTGCTGCAAATGACCTTATTTCATTTTTCTTGATTGCTGAATAGTATTCCATTGTGTATATATACCATAGTTTTTTTATCCATTCTTCTGTTGAAGGGCACTTTGGTTGATTCCATATCTTTGCTATAATGAAAAGCGCTGCATTGAACATGGAGATGCAGGTGTCTCTGTGGTATGATGACCCATCTCCCTTTGGGTAAATTCCCAATGGTGTTATAGCTGGGTCATATGGTAGATCTATTTTTAGTTTTTTGAGGTACCTCCATATTGATTTCCATAGTGGTTGCACCAATTTACAGCTCCATCAACAATGTAAAAGTGTTCCCTTTTCCCCACAACCTTGCCAGCATTTGTTGTTGTTTGTTTTATTGATCTTGGCCATTCTTACTGGTGTAAGGTGAAATCTCAGCGTTGTTTTGATTTGCATACACTCCATCATATAGGCATTGGAAAAGATTACCTTAATAAGACCCCAATTGCTCAAGAAATTGCAACAAGAATAGATAAATGGGACCACATGAAATCAAGAAGCTTCTGCACAGCAAAAGAAACAACTAACAGAGTCAAGGAAACCTCCACAGAATGGGAAAAAATCTTCGCATTTTATACATCTGACAAAGGTCTAATTACTAGAATTTATAAGGAACTCAAGAAAAAAAAAACCCAAAAACCAAACAGCCCAATACACAAATGGGCAAAGGAACTGAGTAGACAGTTCTCAAATGAAGAGGTCCATAAAGCCATGAAACACATGAAAAAGTGCTCAATATTCTTTGATCTTCATCAGTAAATGTTTTAAATCTTCTTCACTTTCAGCAAGCAGAGTTGTGTCATCTGCATAATAGGTTGTTAATGAGTTTTCCTCCAATCCTGATGCTGTGTTCTTCCTCATAAAGTCCAGCTTCTCGGATTCTTTGCTCAGCATATAAATTGAAGAGATATGGTGAAAGTATATAGCCCTGGGGCAAACCTTTCTCAACTTAAACCAGGCAGTGTTTCCTTGTTCTATCTGAACAACTGCTTAAAGTATCTAATATTTATTAAGCAAATAACCCTGACATATCTTTGAGAACTACTGTTTGAGATGGTTCATATTATCACAATAAACATGTCTGCTTATTAGATAATTTGCATAGGTTTGGTCTTATATTTTAGGCATTCAGAAGTATTAACAACTAATTTTCCTCAGATAAAAAAAGTCATTTAGGTAAAGAGATCAATATTACCAAAGATGTAACTTGTAAAGTGAGTTATGTAAACCAAATCAAATTACCTATTTATTTAAAATCATCTTATGATCTTTTTCATAAAGGATGGTATGCTAGGGAGGCAGAGTCAGGGAGATCTCAAGTTCGAAGCCAGCCTGGACTATATAGCAAGCTTCAAGCCAGCCTGGGCTGCATAGTGACACCCTGTCTCATCTCAAAAAAAAAAAAAAAAAAAAAAAAAAGTCATAGTATGTGGTATGCATTCACTGCCCATATTGAATTAAAATATTTTTCCTCTCTGTTATTTTAGTACAGTTGTCTTTACAAGTAAAATCAGTTTTATAATATTTCTCTCTCCATACAAATATAGAAGACAGTAAACAGTTATGTCACTATCTCTTGACGTTCACTTGACGTGTACTTGTTGTTGTTAAGTGCCATTGAGTCAGGTCCAACTCATAGCAACCTTATTTACAACAGAATGAAACACTCCCTGACACCATGCCATGCACATGATCTTTTTTAGGCCCATTGTTGCAGACACTGTGTCAATCCATCTAGTTGTGGCTCTTCTTTTTTTACATTGACCCACCACTCTCCCAAATAGGATGTCCTTCTCTAGAGATTGGTCCCTCCTGACATGTCCAAAATACATAAGACACAGTCTAGCCATCCTTGCTTCCTAGGAGCATTTTGGTTGCACTTCTGCAGAAGAGGAAAAATATCTTTTCTTCTACTTATCTTATGTTCATGTCTGAGGCCTCTATAACAAAAGATGGATTAACAAGAGAAAAGCAAAAATTTATTTAATGTAAATTTTATATGACATGAAAACTTTCCTGAGGAAAGGAACATTTAAAGAAACAGTTAAACCTGAATGTATTTGTTAAGTTTGACGAAGAGTAGATAGTTATGAAGAAATATGATATGTAAAAAAGGGTATGATCTAACGGTGAGAAAAAGGGAAACCTAAGTCTGTTTGTTCATTTCTTCCCTGTGGCCCTCTGTCTTCACAGATAAGATTGTTTCTTGCCCCTGAAATGAGGACATGCTTCTCATCTGAGAATCTTACAACTTGCTTCAAGGGAAAGCCAGGAAATACTTCCAAGGCTCTGACTTGCTCATGAGAACAGATTTGGGAGAAAAAGCAAGTTTCTTGCTTCTGCTGTTTTCTCAAATTCCTTCAGCCTAAAGTATGACAAGATACCATAATTTGGGGTTGTTGTTGTTAGGTGCCATTGAATCGGTGTCCAACTCTTGGCAACCCTTTGTGCAACAGGTGAACCAGTGTTGTTAGTGCTTCTCTGCTACTCATAGGGTTTTCAGTGGCTGTTTTTTGGGAGTGGGCTGCTGAGTCCTTCTCCCAAGCCAGTAGAACCTGGTGTTCCCATGCGGTCTCCCATTCAAGTACTAACCAGGTCCAACTCTGCTTATCTTCCAAGATCTGATGAAATCAGATGCTACAGTGGTACAGCTGCAGGCATAATTTTGGAAGCATATCCCAAACTCCATCCCTACCACATCTAAGACAACTAAATGAGACAATATAGTTTATAGGACATGTTGACTTAGAGTAAGTGTATGGCTCAAAGACTATATTTGATTCATTTCCAATTTCAAAGCTAAATCACTGAAAAGATCTCTTCTTTCAATGATTGTTTCTCTTACTAAGAATGGAATGTAGTTTTGGGGAAAGGTTTTAAAATCCATGCAGGTGTTTTGTCATTATAAGGTGGTGGTATATTTTGCAGATATAAAATGGAACTTAATCATGTGTTTTGGTCAGTTTCTTCTGTCAATCTGACCTAGTGATTAAGAGATTAAGAGTTGAAAATATCTATAAAAGAAATGTATACCAACGTTGCAGTCATAGTTATTCAACTAAATTCTCTGGTTTTGATTTTGTTCATTCAGTTCAACCTCATTGTGAATTTAGGGTAAAGGAATGGCAACAAATGCATTCATCTATTCATCTAACAGTAGAACCTTAATTTCCTTTAAACACCAGGCTTGATGTAGATTCCATCCATCATATTTACAAATTTCTTTTCATCTGTCCTCAAGCCTTTATTATTCTTTCAAGAAAACAAAACAAAAAAAGCACAGGGATAAGGTACTGTTTTTCTGTCTAAATTCAGAATCCAGAGGGCCTTTTCTAATTACATTTCAGCTTTTCTGTTAGTTCTTAGGATTCCAGTGTACTTCTTCACCTAGCTTAAAGTTTAGATTTTAAACCTAGTTAATCACAATTTAGTAGTGACTGACTTGTTTAGAGTCCTGAGAATGGGTAGTGGGAACACCTTTCCCTTGCCTCTCCATTCTTCAGTTCATATTGCCATAAGATAAGCCTTAAAAGTACACCAATTATATTTTTTGGATAAAGCAAGATTCTTTGCATTATTTTTTTCTTTAAAATTTTTCTTGATGTGGCTCAGGTATAGAGGGAGTTAGGCAAACTGATAGTGTGGTGAGGAAGAGTTGATGGGATAGAAGATGAATGTGAGGCAAAATAAAAATAAGAAGGTCAGGAGAAAGAAAGAAGAAAAGTGTGAAGTTTGTGAGAATTATTGTCATGGCATACATTTGAAAAATGATATTTAAAGTTAAGATTGGAAGAGACTGGGCAATGTATCATTATCGCAAAACTAAAATAGCTCATTCATATTTGGTCTAATTTGAGAGAATAGTTTACACATAGTACAGCTTCAGTTAGATGACTTCCCAAGGTTCTTTATGTTTGTAGAAATGTAGGGCTGACAGCAAAGTGAATACTTTGTAGGAAAGGACTGAATCGGGAAATCATACTTGAAAAAGAATGAAAATAGGAATAAGCGAATAGGTAGGATAAGAAATAACCCACAAAAATTTAAAAAGGTAAAATATGAAAGAATAATACATTTATAAACTATGAAAATAGAACTAAAACAAATTTTTTTTCGGTACTGGGGGTTGAACCTAGGGCCTCACACCTGCATGCTCTGCAAGTGCTGGACCACTGAGCTGCACCCCCAGCCCATTTTTTTACTTTTTGAGACAGGGTCTTGCTAAGTTATGCAGACTGCCTCTGGTCTCGAACTTGTGATCCTCCCGCCTCCACCTCCCAAGCGGCTGGGATTACAGATGTGTAAGCGCCACCACACGAAGTGCTTAAAACAAATTTTTAAATACTAAGATGTATCAAATGATTACTTTGTCCTTTCCTGAATATTTCGTTATGTGCAACTAACACAGTATTGAGCAAGCATACACAATGAAAGCATGTGAAAATCTTTGTATTCTTCAATTGTATATTGAAGTGAAGATTCAACATAGTTGAAAAACTTTACCTTGAATAAAATCTTTAATTTTTCAGATTTATTATTCCTCATTTGTGGTATAAATACAACTTGATTCTATATTATGTAACTCATGGTTAAGATGGCATAAAGTTTTTAATCCAAGGCTAAAGTTTTCCTTCTGCTCACAGTCTGTCTCTATGATTCTATGATATGTATTCAGGGAAGACAATTATAAGCATAGTCTGTTGTTGTTAGGTGCCATCAAATTGGTGTCCAATTTATAGCAACCCTATGTACAACAGACGAAACATTGTCAGTGCTTCCCTGCTATTCATAGGGTTTTCAATGGCTGCTTGGTTTTTGGGAGTGGTTTGCCGGGTCCTTCTCCCAAGCCTAAAGCACCTGGTGTTCCCAGATGATCTCCCATCCAAGTACTAACCAGGCCCAACCCTGCTTAGCTTCTGAGATCTGACAGTATCAGATGCCACAGTGGTGTGGCGTAGTATAGAGAAGTTAAATCTATTAGACATATCTACATAGGTATTGGCCTGCAGCGGTAGCCCTGTGGCATCCGATCCCATCAGATCTTAGTACCTGCATGGGAGACCGCCTGGGAACCCCAGAAGCTGTAGGCTTGGGAAAAGGACCTGGGAACCCCCTCCCAAAAATCAATCTGCCATTGAAAACCCTATGAACAGCAGAGAAGCACTGACAATCGTGTTTCCCCTGTTGTACAGAGGGTCGCTGTGAGTTGGATACCAACTCGACAGCACCTAACAACAACAACAACAACAACAACAACAACAACAACATAGGTATTGTGGATAAAGGCATGTTTAGCTTATTTTTCTTCTTACCCTATCATGTCTTTTTTCCATCAGTTAAGAATTTTTATTATTGCAGAGTGACATAAGCTAATATAGTTAGGTGAACTCATAGAGTATGGTGGGTAAAGGTTATTATCAGTTGTAACAAATGGGTATTTTAGATAAAATTCCATCACACACACTAATCTTTGTTAAATAAACAGGAATGCACAAAATTGTCCATACTCCTTGTTTATAAGCTTGATTTCAGCTCTCTGTTATTTAGGTGCTCTGAAAACACTGTGTGAAAAATGTACTTAGTATAAACATGAAAATATTTTAGAGGCAGAATTTTTTATTCATATATTTTAATGCACATTAACCCTCCAAACTAATCAGTATTCATACATTCATACAGGACAAATATCAGGTGCTTTACTTAAGTGTATAGCCGCCAAAGCTTGCTGGATTCTTGCAAAGTGGGGCAGCGCCTCAAATATTTTGGCCAATTTACAGATCTGGAACATCCTTATTTTTATTCTTCAATTAAAAACACGCCCCTCCAACACCCTAATCCTGGAGGATTCAACCCAGTTGAATCCTGGTTGCTAGGCAAGTGCTTTGCCACTGAGCTGCAACCTCGACTCTTTTTTTTTTTTTTTTTTTTTTTCTTTTTTGTAAAAGAGTCTCACTAAGTTGCACAGGCTGCCTCTGGCTGTGAAATAGAGATCTTCTTTCCACAGCCTACTGAGTCGCTGGGATTACAGGTGTGTACCACAGAGCCTGACCTAAAAATACATTTTTAATATTCATTAAACATTTTTTAAGCTAATTATCAAATTTCTTTTGTGTTCATCATCAGAGACAAGAAGAGTTTAAACATTTTCTGATGTTAGTAATATAAAAATGTACCTAATAAAATCATTTTATACTCTTTGTTTTTCTTCTCTTTCTTAGATACCTGTTGTCCCTCAAGTTTTATGTCTGTATACAAACCCAATTTCTCTCTATATATATAGTCACATAAACACACTTAAAAATAACTTTCTTATTTTGTAAATTATTTTAAGTTGCTCTTGCTTATAGAAAATAAAGTCTGGTTTAGCATTCCATATAATTAATAATTGGTACCCCTAAACTCACTTTCTGATTTTTCATTCTAAACATTCAATATTTCAGCCTCTCTGAATTCTCATAGTTCCCTCAGTATGCCATACCCTTTCCAGTCTCTGTTCCTTCTGTTCCCTGTTTAGAGTCACTTGTCTTTTTTATGTGGCTAACCCTTTAAATCTGTTTCACGTATTATGTCCTCTATAAGTCTTTTTCCTGGTGTTCTATGTGGAATTACCCCATCCTCTGTAACTATTTTTTGTAAAACTTGATAACAGTAATCATCATTATAATAGCTAACAAATACTGCTTATATGATATACATTTATTTTACATGTATTTCATTTAGTCTTCTTTCCATATTATATTGTAATTTACCTACCTGTGTCTTTTCCCAAATAGAGGACAATTAACTTACTTATTTATCTTTGGATTTTTTTAGTATATAATAATATGCTTGGGGACATAAATACGTAGAAAATCCATGTATGAAAGAATGAGTGTTTAAGTGTTGCTCTTCATTACTTGATATTAAAGGTAATGCATAGGTCATGATTGTTCTCTGTGAACATAGAATAGAGAAGGATATAGTATGAGTAGAATGCAAAAGATGTGAAGAAATTACATGTTTTTCCCTAAATGTTATAGATAACTCTATTTATGTCAGAGGACTCAGGAAGCCTGAAGAAAATGCAAATTGAATTATAAGTAAAATGTTTTAACTTGCATTACTCTTTGATGGCTTTAGCCTTTACGGCATTTTAGAACAATGTGACAGAATGAAATGTTACTTATCATAAGGGTAACATGAGATGTAGGCAAAATAATATGAAAAGGACTGGTATGAACTAGAAATAAAAGTTATTTGTAGTTTTTCATCTTTTCACTTAATGGACTTCTTAAATGAATGAAATTTTAATTTTAAATCTGTTATCTAAAATATTTTTTATCATTAGTTTAAGTAGCTACAGAGACCATAGTTAATATATCATTTAGTGTTTATGTGCTTTAAATAAATTTTGTCTAAACATTGGAGCTGCATATTTAGTACATTCATTTAAGAAATCTATTCTCCATATAATGTGATTGTTTAAATCAATCCTCATTGCCCG
Organism: Pedetes capensis; assembly: GCA_007922755.1. Taxonomy (NCBI): domain Eukaryota; kingdom Metazoa; phylum Chordata; class Mammalia; order Rodentia; family Pedetidae; genus Pedetes; species Pedetes capensis. The sequence goes on from VMDO01004845.1 coordinate 114,515, forward strand.
ACTGCTTATTAGAGTCAGACTTACTGTCTATAATAAGTCTGGATTCATTTTATTAGATGAAATGAACATGTTAATACACTATATGAAAACCGTTCCACTTCTGAATTGCTATTTTGAGGTAGGTATATATGGTAGATTGACTTATAAACAGGAGGATTGAAGCTTGGTGTGGTGACAGACACCTGTGCAATCTGAGGCAGGAGGATCAATGTGAGTTTGAGATCCATGTGGTCTACATAGCAAGTTCCAGACCAGCCTGTGTTATGCCGCAAGACCTTGCCTCAAAATAAATAAAAGTATTAAAATAAATAAATAAAACTAAAAATAAAGTAAAATAAATAAAAAACATAAATAAACAGAAAGACTGGCAAAAATTACAGAGCTTTGCCAGGCTGAAATAAGCATCTTTTACTTCAATTTTTCTTGCTTTTTTCCTAAGGTATTATTTCTCAGTGCTTTCTTGAATTTCTTTCGGATACTTCTATATCCAGGGGCAATGAACCCTAACAAGATTTGTGGTGGATGAGAAGTATGCTTTCATTTTTAAAAGTAGAAATGGGTTAGTTGTGAAAAGGACAAAGACAGAAGGAAAACTGGGGGACTGGAAGGGCAATCTCAGGCAGATCAGTTTTAGGAAAGGCAGGTATGGGACTTGAGAATTTGGAAATAGATTCCATTTAAATATCTATACTGCATTACTCATGAAAAGTCTTTGCTTACATATTTTTGAAGATTGCTGGGATGAGTTGTATCTATGTAATGTAATAGGCTAAACATGATGATCACAAGCTAAATTGACTATGATTCCCAGAATATGCTTTTGTGATTACACCAGTACCCTCTCTATGTCTTACATTGAAGAATGTTCCAAAAATTACAAGCATATGGCTTACCAATTACAACAGAAGAAAGAGAGGGAATGAATATGTAAATGGTTAGAAGAGAAAGTTAAGCAAAAGGAAAAGAAAATCCCTGTCTTCAAGTGTGAAATGAATAGGATGAGAAGTTTAAGATTCTAAAAATAGGCACAAGGAGTCTTAGGGGATTTTAATGAGTTCAACAATACTATTGGTATGGCTGGTTATAATATTTATTTCTTGAAATTTCGTTTTGGTCTGTTGCTTGATGACTAAGAATGCAATTAACTCATAATTCCTACCCCAGTAATATTGACTAAACAGTATTTATGCATGATAAAAGAAAACTTTTACAATGTAGATTTCCTTATAGTTTGTCAAACTTTATTTATTACCTGAAAAACTCTTCTAGCATAAAACATAAGCAAATGAAAATTTTCAGTCTTTTAAATTTATTTTTTATTCTAGATATTATATCCTTTTAAGTATGTAACATTACATTATGGACTCAATCTTTTGTGTTGAGTTATTATACAATACAGCATTACCATATATCTAACATTAGAAAAGCATTCTATTTTGTAATTCATTTATCTGCTCATAAGGTCACTTAAAAATATTTGAGTTTTAACCATGCTGAATGGCCAGAATACAATTAGGAAAATATGTGATAGCAATTTAATTCTGATTGCCATATTATCTTGGCTCTTTTAAAAATAAAAACAAGAACTCATGTTAGAGTTGAAGGAACTAATAGAGTTGAGTTGTTGTTGTTGTTAGGTGCTGTCAAGTCAGTGTCAGACTCATGACCACCCTATGTACAAAGGTGAAACAGTATTGTTAGTGCTTCTCTGCTATTCATAGAGTTTTCAATAGCTGATTGTTTTTTGGGGAGCGAGTTGCTAGTCCTTTCTCCCAAGCTTTCTCCCAAGCCTGGTGTTCCCAGATGGTCTCTCATCCAAATACTAACGAGGTCTGACCCTGCTTATCTTCCGAGATCTGACGGGATTGGACACCACAGTGGTATGGCTGCAGGCTGTTAGAGTTGAAGGAACTCTAAATTGTGCTTTATAGCTCAGATGTGTAAAATATAATCTGTGGCTGTACTAAGAAGATACTCCAGTAGGTTCCAAGAGATTGGGTTCAAAGAGATTGGGAATAAAAAGCCACCCATTTACTTTTTTGTAGAAGCAGTAACAATCTGCAGACAAGCTATTCTTGCTTCTAAACAAGATGGTAGATGATTTTATGGAACTTTCTATTACAAAAGCCCACTTTAACCTTTCTTTTTACAAGCAAATATCCTATAGACTTGCAGGCAGAGGCTGTTAGTTTAGTGCAGCTTGCTATGTCCCTCAGACTGCTGACAATGCTGATGCTCTAAATGGCAGCTCCTGATTGTATTGATTGTGCTCTGCCAACAAGGACTCTAAGAAAGAAATATGAATATACAAAAATAACAGATTTGATCAGATTATACATTTTAACTCTTTTTTTTCTCCTCTATAGATATGATATCTGCACATATAAAAATAAGCCCTGTGGAACATTGGGTAAGTTGTTGTTGTTGTTGTTGTTGTTGTTGTTATTATTATTATTATTATTATTATTATTATTATTATTATTTTATGAAGGGAGGATAGTAGATTGTTCTTTTGGACCGGTAGCTTTACTCTTGATTATTAACATGATCATTTTCCTTTCTGGCACATCTGAAATTATCCCTAAAAATTGTTGAACTTGACCATTGTGGATACATCATTTCCTAAGAAACAAATACTTGCTCCCATAATAAAGATTATGTAAATACTACTAGTTTTTTGTTTCCTGGAAAATGGAATGATGATTAAAACCAGCTTAGAACATGACTTAAAATCAAATAATAATTGTAAATCAAAATTATTACTCTTTTTCATATAATCCATCTATTAATGTATTTTCTAAAAATACCAAGGAGTTTAAAAGCAACTACTCAGTGTTTTGAAATCCCAGACTACTAATGAAAAGAAAAAAAGTCTGGGGATACTTAAAGGAAGGCATCAAAAACAACACTTCTTTTGGTACAATTTTGTGGAAATAGTGTGTTCTCACAAATTAAGATACTCTTGGAAATTTTTAGTATCCAAACCAAAAATAAAAAAGCAATTTTGTAAAATAGAGCCAGGTATGGAGAGAGAAGGCAAGACTATCTTTCTTGTGTTCCCTAAACATCATTTGCTTTTAAAAAAGCATTTCTATGTTACTATAGAATTTTAGAAATCATATGTTGTTCTGGAGCATAATTTCATATTTGTTAAAAGTTAACTACAAATACAAATGGGGGAAAATGGTAGCTTTCCAGTAGACTAAATAACTAAGCAACTAGTAGTATTACATCAAAAAGATTTTCTGTGAAGTATGTTAGGTTAACAAGGCCTATGACAGGAAGGCTGAACTGAAGACTAACTTTGACAGTTTCAGTGTATAACCTTTCACAAGGCTGATGTGTCCGTTTGCTACAGTGATATTGTTAAAATCATTTGGGAAAGAAAATATAAAAGTATTTAGTAAAGAACTACTATGAAAATGAATTTCTTATTATTGAATGTAGGAATCATCTACACTGCTTTACTTAACTCCCATTTACTGTTCAGATTCTATAGGTATGTACTGCTTAACCTATGCTGGATACAGTGAACACTAATCCTCAAAGCAATAACAACTATAAGTTAGAACGTATATTTCCCTGGTATATATATTTTGAGGAAATATGAATATAAGTGTGTATATATGCATCTCTATGCACACGCACAAAACACATTCTATATAGAATATACTCTGTTCTATTCTTTGAAGGTAGGTTATTTACACAGAGATATGCCCTATATTGGACATTAGTAATACCACTGCCTAGTACTTCTGTTGTCAGTATTGCCAAAGATTTAACGTATTTTCCTATCTTTTTTTTTTCAAAGTAATGTGTTCTCACTTGAATGGTTTATTAAGTTCTAGAATCTATACATTAATAGTTACATGTCAGTGCATTTTCAAACTCAATAAAAATTTTCAAATTATAAACCATTCTATATTATTGTTTATACTATCTCTTGTAGTGAAAACTGAATGAACTGCAATATATATACATGTGTTGACTTCCATCTGTGGAAAATATATTATCAGTACAGAATCAATCAGGTCATTACTTTTTAATAATTTTATCTGAATTAAATTATTACTTTTCTAGTAACTTTTGTGTTCATTTTTATACCAATTTTTGCATATTGTCTTGCTTAGTAACTCCCATGACCAGTTGTAATATGGCTAAGTAGATTTAAGGGTGCAAACTATGGCCATCAAACTGAGGAAGTCTAAATGACCCAAACAGTAATCAAACCCCTATTAACACTATCACACGTAAGAACTTTGACAGCTTCAATTTTATAGGGAACTAGAAAATGATGGGAGCTTATGAAAGTACATTTGTGTTTAAAATACTATCTGTTTAGTTAAGGTTTACCTTTATTGTTTCAACAAGTAGTAGTTATTTTCCAAATATATTCTTTCTTAAGTTGTTCTTTTAACAGAATTAACAATTTTCCATCAAATATCTGAAGTAAATCTGTGCTTGTAAATATACATTGTGGAGTCATTGAGAATTCTCAATTGAAAATAGCCACCTGGCACATACCAGAAAAGCCAACATAACACAACAGCAACAAAACCAAAGTTAGTCCCTGGCATGATATATTTGGAGAAATATAAGAAATGTTAATTTAATAATAATTATTAGTAGTAATTTTTCTGTTAAAAAATCCCACATTGGTTCAGAGCAGAAATCATCTTTATTCTGGCTTTGTTTTTCCCACATGATGGGCCCGTTGAATTCAATAGCTTAAAGCCAGATAATATACTATAATTTTTTTTTTT